>BLKM01000354.1:55692-247509 GCA_013340265.1 Coptotermes formosanus | reverse complement strand
GTGTATGTCAGGTTGTGTGTGTGTGAGGTGTGTGTGTGTGTGTGTGTGTGTATGTCAGGTTGTGTGTGTGTGAGGTGTGTGTGTGTGAGGTATGTGTGTGTGTGGGGTGTGTGTGAGGTGTGTGTGTGCTGGATTATAAAGCTCAGGACACGAACTAGTGGCGCGTTGTTGTGAAGGTGGCAAACGAACCTCTGCACTTCAAACACAGCGGTTAAATTCGCGACTAGCTGAACGACTATCAGATTTCAAAGAACGTCTGTGCTTTACACGGTTAACCGTATATTTCCTTCAGAGCTTCCAGCTAAAGTATGTTTCCCATCTCTTTATCCGTTCCCCCACCTTCCGCCAAGTGCCATTAGCATGAAGAGTCTGCATTATGAAACACATTATCCTATTACCTGCATCTCCTTTTCGTTCCTCTCCCTCAAATCCCGACATCCTCTCCAGCAGCACAAATATGTGCACTGCCAACTAACTGCACTAGTCAGCACACAGAAGGTGATCACTCCGACGTGTTTCGGCTATTGGTAACAGCCATCCTCAATAAGCGTCATTATACAAAGAATATGGTGTCAAAACATACCGTCGTCTGTATTAAATGGTTAATTATGTAAGCAACACAGTTATAATATTGCTATAAGATAGTAAAAAATAAAGCAGGTTAAAATTATACTGGATTTCTATAGTTCATATCTGTATTGTGTGCATCCACAATATCTAAAGCGCTTTTCGAGTCTAGCTGAACAGTAAACCCTGTATGTCAGTAATGGTGTACACTTGTTAAGACCACATCTTCACTTATGTGTTCTTCTCGCCAAGACATCAAGTTTACTTCCATAAAAGACAAAAGTTAAAAGCGAATTTATAACCCCGTCAATTGCAATCACTGTATCCCACTTCCATCCTATTCTGCACTCCTGTTAATTTGAGCAGGGAATTAGAACAAAGCAGCGCAACCACCACCGATTTACATTTCGTCTCTCGCGCTGCCGCCTCATGTCAGAGATAACCGTATGACGCATGGCAGTGAATATTTCAACTAGATGACATTCAAACTACATAATTTTCCACATGTTGCTTCACAGGGCTCCGAATTAACTCTAACTACATGCTTCCCCCCCCCCCCCCCACCCTCCCGTGCTCCTGTCCTCCCGATTCAATTACCAGCATCAATATTATGTACACATACAAAGTAACTGATTTTCATTAAACCCGACGTCAGCGTAACACACTTGGATAAAATTCCATTCTTGTCATTTTTAACAAATCGTCAAATTCCAACGACCGTGCGAACTCATGAGATAAGAGAACTGACTATATTCAAAGCAGGGTCTTGAATATAGCGTTGCGACAAATCCTTGTAATATGTGCACCTTTAATATGACATTTGTCACCTCTCCTTATTACACATATTTTGCATAATGTCCATACAAATACCGCACAGAGGGGAATATCATGTCTGCGTGTCTCTCTGTGTGTCTGACGATCCGCAATGTTTGTATCAGACAACACGCGGGCACATTTTGATTAAACATGAGACAAATTATGCCGCTTTAAGACCCCAAACCTGTACGTTTCTAACTTTCCGAACGTCGCACTTCAGCGGTTAGTACCTCTGCCTGTTGTTGCTGGAAGTCCGAGGATTAAACCTCGGACCCAGAAACCGACGATCCTCAGGTATTTCGCAGGTTCAATCAGTACGTCCAGGCCAATGTTGGGACGGTACCTTGAATCAGGCCACGACGCCTTCATACTGCATCCTTTCCAGTTCGATATCTATTACTCATCCCACTATTCGACGCTGTAATAAACGTCGAGAAATACTCGAAAACCATGAATAAATAAATAACTTAATAAATAACTTAATAAATTCCTACAAGCGCTAACAACGTGGCGGGAACACGACCTGCAGAGGTTGGTGTGACACCAGCACCGGTGTGACCCCAGCACCAATGCTGGTGTCACAGGAAGAAATCAAAGTAGCCACACTAAGACCAGTTACAAAAGGGTAACACGCAAAGTTTTCCCTGCCCAGACCATGAGGGCACACGGGGGGAGTACATTCTTAACCTCGGCACTAGATTGAGGCCAGTGGTCAACGTCACGCCCCGGCCGCTTTACCCCCGGGAAAGAACTCCGGTACCCACTGAACAGGAGGCTGTGTGAGCCCCAGACGGGTCTGGACGTTTTGGAGAAGGCAGAAATGTCTTGGCCCCACCGCGACTCGAACCCGTAACCTTGTGGCACAGGAGCAACACAAGTGGCAGCAACCAAATTAATGACAGTAACGGACCGCTGGACTTCTTCACGTATGTATCAGAAGTAGTTAATATAAACCCCACTGAAATTTAAAGGGACAATTTCACACCTCCCATGCCTATCAGTTCCACAGATAACCCTTCCACTGATCCAATCTGATGCATTGTAGACCTTCGCTGATGTCACAATCACAATGTCGATGAAGACGTACGCCATGGACTTGGAAATGTTTCTGAAATACTTGATACAGTAAGAAGTGATATTACGTAACCGATTACTTCTAACGGCAAATTCGAGGCTGCAATACCGACTGAAGCATGGGAGCCTATCGATAACTTCGTAATACAGATTGTCTTCGACCATCACTGTCACTTGAGGGCCTGCAGCCGTACCTACGTACAATTTGCTGTCTGGTGACGGAATGACAGAATTACAACTCTTATTTTTACAGACGGGTCTACACCTTCGGAAGTAGGCGCCTACAAAGCGCCGCGACGCAAAGAACACATACGCACACTATGTGTGCTCCAGTATACATTGGATCATTACAATTTTTATTTCTGAGAAAACCCTGGCTTATGCTGCCATTAGGTCCCTGAGATTGTAGCTTCTTAGCTAATTGATGAATTATTATACAATGCCCGAAGCACATCATGCCATTAAAAGCCACGACATCTTAATATTCCACCACTAATTACACGCAGCAGAGCCCTTCTTGTGAAGCTAATAGTTTCTCGGCCGGTCACAAAAATTCCCCCCAATTTATGGAACCCAAAGGTTCATCACCGTGTTCACAACAGCCCGCCACCTGTCCCTATTGCGAGATTCATCACCGTGTTCACAACAGCCCGCCACTTGTCCCTATTCCGCGCCAGATCAATCCAGTCCATCCCACATCGTATCTCTTCAAAATTAATTTTAATATTATCCTCATATCTACGCCTGACTTCCAAGTGTTTGTTTCTCTCAGGTTTCCCCACCTAAACCCTGCATGCGCCTCTCCTCTCCCCCATACGTGACACATGCCCCGTACATCACAGTCCTCTTGATTTGATAATCCGAATAGTAACTGGTGCGGAGTGCGGATAATGCCCGATCATTTCCAATAACCTACGAACGGGATTTTGAGGCAGTCAGCTCTCGGTTTGACGCCGCTGAGTAATGAACTCTATGCAGCAGACACGTGAAATTTAGTATTGATTAATAAGATAAACACAGGCCGTACAAAAAATAAACTCCCACTGAAACAGCGTTTCAGTATGAACAACTGCAAAGCGACAGTACGAAAACTGAAAGCCACAGTTAACAAATTTAAAGGGTTCAGGCTTGCATGGTGGTTTAACCTTTTAAAGCCTAGCGGTAACTTTACGTACCGCCAGGTTTAACATTAAAAAATTCTACGTGGTGCCCACATTGCGTTTGTGTGTTTTGTACGGATCTCAGAACAAACAGCAACTCTTGCCTTATAAAACATTACCAGACTGGTTTTTATAACCGAAGTGGAGAGTGTTTACAGCGCGGTACGCGCTGAGTCCTTATATAAAACAGATACGCTTCGTCTTTAAAGGGTTAATATCCACGTAGCTCCTATGTACTATGTTGGTACTACTACGTAAAAGTGAGCTGTACAGCCCGCATTTCGAAAGTGCATACTGCACCTGTCTCCAGGTTAGAAGCAGGTAAGCATGCAGACTGGTAACATACTGAAGAAAACAATATGGTGGGCCTACGGACAACCATCAAATCTCGGTAAAGATAATCAGTGGCGTGGCCCAGATTCCAGCCCAGAAATGCTGAAATACCGGTCAGAAGCATTGCCGATTTGACCCCCGTGCTCGGTAATGTCCATGTCAAAATGTAAACAGCGCCAAGGGTATCAAACACTGGACATCGCTAATGGAACTACTCTTTGGGCCCTGGCTCTCCTGGGATGTGGCTGGGCGTAGGTTGGTAGTTAGCTACCAACATTTCAGGACATGTCGGTCCTATCGTGAAGGGTTAAGCAGTCAAGCAGTCTGACACCTCAATTAAACCGCGGTACGAGCCAGAGATTTCGCATACTGCTCTTACCAAAATGTAACAATAATTGTCAGCAAAGGATGTGTCTGGAAATATATAAAACAGACCTCAAAGAACTGCAACTTTCAGTTTCACAGAACAAACAAATACACAATTTGGGCCACGAAACTCGAACCTCCCCATTATGCGATTTTGTATCATTCTCCCCATACTTCCCATGTTTTGTAGGACCGCGTATTCTTCTGGGCAACTCGTCTTAAAACGCTTTGAAATGAACAGGAAGAGGAATCTGAACTCGTATTCATTCATTCATTTCGTCACAAAACACAGTTCCCCATCAGACAGATCCCAGCTCCAGGAACACGCTGACACATTACTAAGGATACAATTAGGCACAAGGAGAGAAAACAACCCACCCGCCCGCCCAGCTGTTGCAGCAGAGAAGGCCAAACTGACTACGATTTGTCACCCTCCACCTACATAACCCCCCCCCCCCAGTTTAAATTTACAGTGCCTTTTGTTCTGCCGTCTTCCTTCTTCTTCCCTCGCTCTCTCTCTCTCTCTCTCTCTCTCTCTCTCTCTCTCTCTCTCTCTCTCTCTCTCTCTCTCTAGGGGATTAACGACGAAAAAAGGAAGCAAATGTGGGGGTCGGCCTACGGGCAAAGTTCGCTTGGATCCAACGGCACATCAATCAAATCATGTGGGCATTCATTCATCCAGGTCAAAAGCGGTACCAAGGCGTGCTTCTTCGCGCCCTAAAAAATTCGGCATCTCTGGTAAAAAATACAGAATGATTTTCATTCCAAAATATATGGATTGTTTGTCTTATAAACACAAACACCCTGTGGAGCAGTCTTCTGGACAATCTTACGTCTGTCAGAATTCAGGCTGCCAGATTTCAGGTGCTCAAGGGGGGTGAAATACAACTCTGTTTTCCTTTGGCGTAACACCCCGCAGTTTCGTAAACACCCATATAAATCTTAAAGAAATATAAGTGGGCTGGGTTCACATGGCTCCAGGTGCGGTCAAACGGCGAGACCTTACACATACGGCAGCGCTTCTTTGGCTACCATAAACATCACGTAATTTCTCGACTAGCTGAGCCACTGCAAGCTTATGACTACGATCTGGGATGACTTCGCGTCGGTTGACAGAATGGCACTTAACGCCCAAACTACATGCAGTCATATCCTACAAAGCTTACAGTTGCCACGGTGATCAAGAAACTCCCAAATATCAACTGTCGTGTCTAAAACACCATAAAAACCTACCGTAAGCCAGATGAATCCAGTCCCGTCCCTTATATGTGTCTTTTAAGTTCAACTTTAATATTATCCTCCCATCGACGCCTGCGTCTCCAAATCTCTCACCTGAGGAACTACAAGCCAGAGTGAAAGTGGTCAACCGGTTCGCACAACTGAAAGTACCTAGTTATAAAACAATGAAAACGTAAAGCGAACTGGACAGCACAAACACGTAAGGTTTGCCCTTTGTCCACGCACCACGCTACATGGGCGGAGTGCAGATAAAACGAGACACACTCGGCACCAAACTGTGGTATTCGTTATTTAGGGCAACCAGGACGAAAACCGCTACGAAGAAAATAATCCCAGCACGTGCCGGCGATCGAACCCACGACGCCTAGATCGTAGCCAGTCCGATCTTTATGTGGAACATCCCGTCGTTACTACAACACAAGAACTGCAATCAACGGCAGACAGTCTTTGTCGTACGCGTAGCTACAAGTGTTGACTGTAGGTTCTGCCATCATTAGCACACAGCAGACACAGAGAGACCGGAATTTAAGTAACAACTGTATATAAAATCCATTAAAAAGTGATTCACGCTCAATCTTACATTGGTATCAATTTGTGAGAAAATTCTGCCCACGAATGTGCCACCAATATGTTAATCGCATTATATTACGTGCTCCATATAATGGCTCCGGTTGTTAATTGCTATTTTATATATAAGACTTCAGAACTAAAAAAACATTGCTATTAGTGGGCGTTAATAAGAGTCAAAACTAAAAATCCGCGTTGCTCTTTAACCCTTTAAAGACGAATCGTATCTGTTTTATATAAGGACTCAGTGCGTACCGCGCTGTAAACACTCTCCACTTTGGTTATAAAAACAAGTCTCTTAATGTTTTATAAGGCAAAAGTTGCTGTTTGTTCTGAGATCCACACAAAACACATAAACGCAATGTGGGCACCACGTAGAATTTGTTAATGTTAAACCTGGTCGTATGTAAAGTTACCGCTAGGCTTTAAAAGGTTAAGTATTTCTGCTGACATAACTATGGGACGATTTTGAAAGCAGAAAAGCCTTGGCTCGTCCCGATTCGGTTATAGTCTGTAATATCATAACAGCACTATACCGAGTGGTGCAAAAGCCACTTGACAGAACAGGCCACATGTTAAATATCGAGCGTCACGTGACGTTTGGGCCATTCTGTATATTCCTATCACAATTTTACGTCTCATCCTCTCAGAGGCTTAAGTTTCTGGCGAAAAAAAAAAATCACATCTCTGTATCATTCAATTTTCCGTGAAAACACGGCGAGGCATCATTACAACTTGCCTGCCTGCAAAGGATGCAACTTAGTCGAGTATTCTTAAAGGAAGTGTCCATAAACCCCATCTGCACTTGGTGTTTTCCAACCACTGACACTGACAGACTTATCTCAACAGTCTTCCCTTACTCTTGCACATAACTGATCAGAACGTTACAACAAACAGCTGTTGGTACTGCAGCAAAAGAGAAACAAGAATATACAGCAGGAAACACCAAGCCACAGCGCACAGGGCTGCATTCCATTGGGACCAACAGAAGTCATATCGCCCGATGGCCCCAGGAAACAAAACATACAGAAGCGCCATAAAGTTACAGGACGCCAAGCACTAAGCGTCACAACGTTGTACACAGGACGACCGATACGGCACGGCTCGAGGAGTTCGGAATACTACTGTCTGCTATAAATATATACTCGCACGGCTTATCGGAAGGAACCCGTTGGGGGCGGGGCCCCCCCCCCCGCACAGCACAAACTGTCAGTGGGAAATATAACTGCGGTGTATGTCGATTTGGAAACCTTCAAAATAGGTCACGAATAGGGGTTACGAGACGCCAATGTTACACATGCTGATAGCCAAATCCAGTCAACCGGAGGGCCAGACAGGCTACGTCCTACAGACATTATGGACGCATGGGACAGTCGCTCTGATTTTTTATGTTGGTTACAGCATTTTTGCATTCGTGATCAAACTTACTAGTATTATACACTCATCCCTCGCTTTTCGTGGGTTCGTACTGCGCAGTTTCGCTAAATCGCATGGTCGTCCCAAGAATAAAAATACACCACCCGGACCCTTCAATTGATAGGTGCATCAAAACTGTCAGACAATTTTGTGATGTTCAAGAAGCTGAAGAAAAAGCGAGAAGCTGCAGCTTCTCACCGTAACAGTTCTGCAAAAAAAAAAAAAACACTTAAAAATGCCAAAACACTGTTTTTGGGGAGGACGGCCAATGATTCGCAGATTTTCGCTTTTCGCAGGGGAGCGGAGGGTTGGAAACTAACCCCCGCGCAAAGTCAGTGATGTGTAACTGCCTGCAGTCAGTTTAAATAACAGTATCTGAACCAGGGGAGTGTAGTCGGCATACGGACCAAACTACGGGCTGAACAGTCGGGTGTTCGAATCCCGACAGAGGCAATGGATATTTTGTCTTCTCCCCGACGTGCAGACCAGCTCTGTGGTCCACCCAGCCTCCTAGCCAATGTGTACCCGGGGGTAAAGCGACAGGGGCGTTATGTTGACCACTCAACTCCATCTAGTGCCGAGATTAAGAATGAGTGGAGCTCTACTCCACTACCCTATGTACCTTCATGGAGCGGACGGAGACAACTTTTAACTATTATATCCATATCCAGGGAATATTTTTTCCGTCAGCACAGAGTTACGTCCGGGAGTAGCCCTACAGATTCTGATTGGCGTTCGGGGGGTGATCAGTCTCTCAGCCTGGACGCAGCTTATGGTAACTGAATGCGGCTTTCGTATATTTCCTCAGTCCCCCCCCACGCAACTGCAGAGTTAGTATTTTAAATTTGGATCTGGCCACTACCATATCCTTTACAGTCCATTATTCCCTACAGTAATCTATTCAATCGACGCCACACAGGACAGAAAGCACCGTAACATGAACCGCAATAATAATAATAATAATAATAATAATAATAATAATAATAATGTCACAAAGTCTAAAAAGACTTAACCTGCACCCAAACACATATATACAAATGCAAAATGTAATTCTTGGCACATGTTCAATTGTAAGAAATTTCCTAAATTACACGTAAGACCACCGAGCCTAATCCTGTTGATGATACATCCCAGGATAGGTGAATATTTCCCAGCTAAAGCTGAGAAGTGAGAAATTCTGATGATGATGATGATGATGATGATGATGATGATAATAATAATAATAATAATAATAAACGTAAGGCTATCCCTGTCCACGCCATGACATTACTAGATGCAGTTAAAAGGCCAACTTCACGCCCCGGCCTCTTTACCCCCGGGAAACAATACCGGTACCGACTGAATACGACACTGGGTTGGACTCACAGCTGGTTTTGGAGAAAGAAAACGTCCCCCCTTACCGGGATTCGAACCCTGGACCGCCCAGACCCAATCGGGTCGCTACACCGACTACACTATCCCGGCCCCTAAAATAATAATAATAATAATAATAATAATAATATCATCGTCATCAGCCCGACCGAATACGTTAATTTATTCGAAAATAGGTTCCCACAGCCTACCCTGGTGCTCTCATGCCGTCTAGGTTGGTACACCTATCAGACTACAAGCGCTTTCCTCCCACTTCGTACTTACTTCCATTAATTATCTACCGATATAATTCGACGCTATCATTTAATATCGTAGAACCAATCGATCATCGGTTTATCGATCATATCACAGAACTTGCACCTGTACCGGTAACAGAAAGCAGGCCTACCAACCGATACCAGCCACTTACACTTTTTCCTGTTCTACAAGCTTGGAAAAAGGGGAAGGGCAGCGAAGCTAGTCTCCCGGCATCAGCGACGGGGCGTTTGGTTTTACTGTACTATTCACCTCAGAAACAAATGTAGCGTGCAGCGCGGAACAATTAATTAATTCGAGTATTTTTCTCTTTCCCTTGTCTCAAGTTGCAGTGCCAAATTGTGTACTCGGGACGCACCCGCTTCGAATCTTGACCAAAACACCAAATATCAGACAAATGTTCTCCTTTCTTTCCTTCCAATTTCCATATGCAAATACCTGGAAAGTACTAGCCTACTGACCACTTCCTTCCAAACCCTTACTTATTCACCGTCCGTGAACGTATTCCAGTCCCATTCCATTCCATTCAACCTGTAGTTCGTTTCATAACAAATAACTGAAAACAGGGGCTATCGGTGTGCAGACAAATTCCGAGACGTGACCGACAATTCCGAAAAGCATCGGGAATTAACTTTAAAACGTCATGTGAGGTATATGGCTCTATAAAATTAATATTCAAAGATAGATTACGGACTGGTAGATCTGGGGTTCGAATCCCGGCACAGGCAAGAAAAATCTCTTTTCCAAAACATCCAGACTGGCGCCGGGGCCGAAGCAGCCGCCATTCTCTGGGTGCCGAGGCACTTTCCTCGGGGAATATGGCGTTCGGGGCGCCAGGCTTACCACCCACCTCCGCCTCTATCCAGTGCCGAGATTAAGAATGATCAAATGCCTCTACTTCCTCAGCATGCCTTCATTGCGTGCATAGCTACAACAATCTCCCCCCACCCCCCCTTTTTTGTCTTTAGTTAAACTAAACTTCCAGGTTTATTCAGCAGAGCACATGAGAGAGCAGACGGTTAATCCGGCCAGAACAAACGCAACAAAGTCAGGTCGTGCTGCCCGACACCACGAACACGAGCGTACTCTGCGTCATATTACGGCTCACTGTCAACTCCCCCGCCCTGCTGCTCATGACCCGACTCTAATCTGTGCAAATGAGACGTGTTGGCTTCCTACAAATACCTCGCATCCCTTCACCTTGCCGGAAGTGACTGCCGAATCCCCACTTCAAAATTACGCGAGTGTGAGTCAAATGAAAACTCTGCAACTACGCGGGGAAAAGTGGACACCGTACTGTGTGGATCGGCAGGCACAGCCAGATGTCAGCATGGGTTACATGCACGTCCTGTGTATGGTAGGTCAGGCAATATGCAAGAAACGGACATACCAGTGACTAGCCTATCTGCGTTCAATAATAATAATAATAATAATAATAATAATAATAATAATAATAATAATAATCGCTGCNTAATAATAATAATAATAATAATAATAATAATAATAATAATAATAATAATCGCTGCAGTCCGCTGTGTACCTTGCTTTCCAATACAATCTTCCGCCATTCCAGACAGTACCTGACCATTGCGCGCCAGATTGTACTATTCTTCAATCTCCTTCCTCCATCTTTTACATCGTCTTCCTCTTTTTTACTCTTGTTCTTTCCATCGTAGCTACTGCAGTTCGTTCTAGCATTCTTTGGTTTCGCATCCTTTCAACGTGACACTACCACCTTAATCGGAGAGATTTTGTCAATTCTACAATACCTGCCCCCTGTAACATCCTCCTTTTACAGATCCACATATTAGCTGGTACGACTTTTCAATGTTTCCAACTGACTCACCCACGTACCTGCGGCCAGAGCGTAATGTTCACTATTCACCTCCACCTCGCGCCAAGGTTAAGAATGAGTGGAGCTATACCTCTGCTTCCGCTGTATGCCTTCACGGCATGGACAAAGACAACTTTACCTTCACCTGTTACCTACAATAATCTGCTGAATATCCGGCACTAAACGCGATCTGCTGTCTAGCCTACATCGTTACAGTTCCTGCTCGAGTTATAGCGCTGAACATACGGAAAGTGCCACAACGCGGAAAACGGAACACAACAGGAAGCAAATCTGAGTAAATAACGGATGGGGTTTATACGGTATATTAGCAGCTTGAAGCAGCAGTTTCACCTTTGAACTCACAACGGGGAAGAATGCCTCATCTATAATGACGCAATGTAAACTGGAGGCGGGGAAGGTAGGGGAGGTATAACCAGAATTAATTAATTGCTCGCAAAAGCCGGGCTGTTTGGTGGCACAGCGGTTCATTCTCTTCAATGGCATCACCCTGCTGGGAGTAAACAGTCCGCCATTACCCGAGTCAAGTTGCAATTGTGTAAGCGAAACTCGAGGAGCGTGCATCAAACACATGTTATGTGTTAACGACGTACCTTGTCTGTAGCCGAGTGGTTGGTGTGTAAATAAATTCGCCTCAGACGGTACGAATTTCAAACGTGCAACGTTAAGAATCAGGGCCCATGCGTTATTCAAATACACGTTATCAACACATGAACTTTCCTGAATATTTAAAATTCAGTCAAAATGCTGCGCGCTATTTCACTTGCATATTAAATAACATGTTCTAATACTACGAAAACAGATGGCGTTTTGTGACATTTTAATACACATCTCTCACACCTGTCAAATTCGACGCTGAAACAGCAACGTCAGGAAGTAAGCTGCGATCAATAAATCCATGTAAGGTACGCCCTACCGGAACGATCTTGCACGAAAGCCTGTATGACTGACCTTCACTTATTAATAGACAGACATTCTTCTAAAACAGATACCACCAGTTTTATGCTCCACCACGTTACATAAATGTATCGAATAATATATTCCTTCCACAGAGGTAGAATACTTTCAACATGGGAAGTCGACCCAACTGTTGGGGCACCAGACCAACTGTGAATAATTCACTCAGACCGTAGCAAGCCAAAGCTCGGATAGTCCAGAGTGACACAGCAATATGGATTACACGTAATTTCATACACAGAATGGAAACCATGCAAAATGCGATACTCTGTTATACTTGCTAATAAAATGATCCTCTTCCCGCATAATGAAAAGCAGCGTAGTGGGTACCGGAACCGCCCCAGTTTCTTCGATTTTAATAAACAAAAACTGTTAGCGTTATTCGGCAATGAACCGTTTCTCTCAGGGACAGGATCCTGGCAGTCCTACAGGAATACGAAACAGAAAGCGGCTGCTGCCAGGCAGGCCATGACTCAGATCGCTGTATACATAATCAATTAGTATACACCACACAACGCGGCGCAAACGGCAAACTCATCGCCGCCCTCTGCCCCTAGAAGAAATCTCTTTGAGGAATGCAGAACAGGAGGGCTGTATTACAAAAGATGGAAATACATCCCGCTTCGTAATTTTCAGACTGCCCGTATACAGACGTACACAGATCCATTTTTAGAAATATCCCCTATTTACCCGCAGCGTACACGCCTATACATATAAGAGTACACCGCCTGTACTATTTTTTCTCAAAATGGGGAAAGACAAGGAAAAACAAGCCCCTAGACCACAGGAATGGAGTTCAAATCACTCGCTCTAACATGTTACAGCTGCCGATTATGAATCAAAAGTGAACCCCTGCCGATGACCACACTTACCCCACATCCTACAATTAAAACCCATACAGGTCACTCTACCCTTAAATGAATGTCAGAAACATTTCTCGTCGGTACGAATTGACGTCCACTTAATACGTCACGCACAGTATAAATGGCTGAACACACGAACAGCGACCATAATGTACCGTTACTACTTCTCTGCTCCCAGTGCCACAGGAATAGCCGGAAGAAACCCTACTGACCGATTCCGCCAGGTACAGCACGCCGTGTGTAAAATTCACACATGACTCTGTTCAAGATTTCAACCACGAAGACGAACAGAAAGTTGAGATAAAGCTCTACGCAATTTTAAGCCAGAGACAGCTATCCCTGTGTTTAAGATTCACGTCACGATGCCGTATAGGAAGATGAGGTACAGCTCCACACATTCCTCGGCCACGTAAATTCATCTCTGTGCGTAGATTCACGCCACGAAGACGTATAGGAGGATGTCGTGCAGCTCCAGGTATTCTTAACCTCTGAACTAGATAAAGCTGAGTAGCCAACTTCATACTCCGGTACCCTTTACCCCGGAATGCTGCGCCATCTCCAACATGTACCTATGCAGCAACTCGCAGTCACGAACACAAGAGTATTGAAGCGATCTGTTCGGCCTCCACCTTCCGTGTAACAGAGTAATCTGTGCGGGCATAGTCAGCGATGTAGAGACAGTAGCACAAGGGCTGTGGCAAGGATATGTAAGCAGCAGGTTCCTGCGAAACGCTGGTGTATGCACCTACGACAGTTTTATGTCCTACACCCGTGGACTACGGTAACCCTTAAGCAGTCAACTGCTTATGTAACTAAAGCTGCTGGAAATGCGCAAGGGGCGTTGCAAACATTTCCCAGCACTTCTTCATTCAGACCAACATGCTCTTATACACGATCCTGGGAAAGAGGGGCTGGAGAGAAAGTTGTGGAAAACATCCGCAGCTTTCCAGGTCAGATAATATCCACTGGGAAATAAATGCATAAATATTACAACGAGCAAAACGGAGCCAAACTCCCTGCCACGCATTTTACTGCGATCGAGGTGGTGTGTGTGTGTGTGGGGGGGGCCGGCGCGGCGGCCGGCCCCCCCCCCGCGGGCGGGGGGGAATTTGAACGGAAACTGCAGGTGGGCAGAGAAGAAACAGTAGGCAGGTTCAAAAAATTCTACTCACTTCACCAACAAAACTTAACTCCCATAAACTGCAGAGACGGTCACTATTCAGACGTTCCGGGAGTTGCTGATGTTTCGGAGAAGCCCGCGCTTCCGTTTTCAGGGTGCTTTCTTGTATTACACTGAAGATGGGGTCAGCAAACCCCTCCGAAAGACTGTAAGAATTCATCGAGAAGACGTAATATCCCGGAAGCCCTGAATCATCGACGCCTTTTTCAGAATGTCCAACCGGGCAGTGTAAGATGCCACAATCACGCAATGCCGAAACGTATGAACAATGGACACTGCAGCGACCATCAGCTTCTCAACCACAGCTCTGCTCCATCGACACTGACAGTCACGCCATCGTCATCAAGACAAAACAAACCGCAACGCGAGAGAGGTAAGGCCGTCTTCTGCAACATGACGCCAGAGATGCAACGACGCTTCCGAGGATCTCTGCATCCCTCCGTTCATAACCGTTTCTTCCATTTCACCTAACATATGGCGGCTATCTATTTTAACGCCTTGCACAATACTCTTCCTCTTCTGTTGTACAATCAAACCTGTATTAAAAGGAATATGGGCATAACGGAAACCTGTATTTAGCGGAAAACTTTTGCAATCCCGAGTATGCGAACTTCAGGTACCTGTATTAAAAGGAACATGCCTGCAAAGGAAAAAGAATTCGGCCCACTGCGGTTCCGTTACAGGCAGATTAATTAAGCACACGCAATGACGCCTTTGTCATATGGCTGTCAACTTCACGCCCGGGCTGATTTACCCACCGTGCAATAACTCGCGAATCCATTGGATATTACACCGCACTGGCCCCACAATCGATCTGGTCCCGGTGGAAACGAGAAAACATCTGCCACTGCCCCAAATAGAATCCCAGTCCTCTGGTAGTTCAGCCGGTAGCACAATCACTACACTGATCGAGCTGCATTATTATTATTATTATTATTATTATTATTATTATTATTATTTGTACCGGGGGCCGGAGCGCGACCCTACGATTCACTTTCACCGGTACCGAAGATAACAATGCATAAGCTTACATCTACCCACAGCTCTTTTCGTAGAAGAAAACTGCCAGGATTGCCAACTGCGTGTCGCAAGAAATTCAAAAAATAAACATTCCTCTACCACTACCCTACAGTTTTGACTTGTGGGGCACAGCTCTGGGACAGACAAGAACGCAGCGTTACCTTTACTGCAAACCTCGTCACTGTAATATCTCCATTCTCCGTCACTCCACGCCTAAAAATTCAGGTATTGGTAACGCTCTAGATTTCTGATCGGGAGGAGTAGGGTTCGAATGCCGGCCGCAAGGCCGGCAACGCTCACATGTGATTATCCTCAGTCCCTCCCTGCAAATGCCAGAAGTGTACGTACATTAGTCCACAACCGCTACCTTCCACGTCCTTCCCTCTCAATCATTCACAAACTACCCCACTATTGGCTGTTTCAAAGCCCACCAACCTGACAGCCTCCTAAAAGAAAATTAAACCACTACAAAATTATTCCAGGCACGGTTTTGTATCCCGCTTCTTCATTTGTTAGTCTTCTTTCATGCCCTGGACAAACTATCACACTGTTTATCCCGTATTTTTTCTTCTTATTTATTTATTCTTGGGGTGGAGAACGACCATGTCTCTGTGAAACTTACAGATTCTAGGCCCATTGTCCATGCCCCGTACGCCTACATATATGTATGCTTATCCAAGCCCCACAACGAAATTACATACTGCACAACAGCAAAACGGGCGCACGGGCCACGCGACACACTCTTACGGCCCACACCAGCCAACATTTAATAGCCTGCATCCTAGGGTCACGCGTAGCTGTTTTGTGCACTACACCAAGCGCTGTTTAGAAACTTGATCAGTAGGAAAATACGCATGCGTGCGGCTAGGAAGAGACTGTGGGATAACAACGTCAGTGGTTTGTTACAACCGCCACAGCGTGGCGTCACACGGATGCATATCGCCTTGCAAACAGGATTGCGATCAGCCCCACGCTTCGAAAAATGCTTTGTACCTTCGCCAACCTCACAATGCCCCACCCTCAAATAACCAAAGCATTCACAAACATTAAAACCAACTATGTTTCCCATCTGATCAGATGTAAAGGCCTGCATAGAGGTAGTAGGTCATCATTTCCAGGCTCTACTTCAAACTAAGGTGGGCCATATTGCAGGCGGCAAAAGCGCAGCGAATAATCCGCCTGGAGTAACACAGTACAGGCCCGAGACTTATGACAAATCAGACAAAAGGCAAGAAGGTAAAGCTGTCCGTGCGCAAGTCATGAAGGCATACAGAGGGACTGGAGATATGGCTCCACCAATTCTTAGCCTCAGCAATATGGATGAGTGGTCAGCCTCTGCTCAAACCGCTTTATCTCGGGAGAAATAACCCCCAGTACCCACTCAGCAGCAGGCTCCGCGGGCCCCAGAACCAGTATGGACGTTTCGGAGTAAAACCTACTGCTCCTGCCCGAATTTTAACCCCGGACTATCCAGCCCGTAGCCTAGTCACTACACTGACTATGCTATTCCGCCTCTTTGTGTTAGACATGATACACTATTTCGTGTACGAAAATGGTGCACAGGCAATGGACGAATCAGAGAGCTGACTGACATAAGACAGCACGATCTAGGGACCGGGATGGTGCGCCCACGCATTCCTGTGTTCTGCATTAATGAGGCATCCTCCCCCCTTACACTTCGCGCAAGAAAGGACAAAAACCCACCTTCCTCAAACCTTACGAAATGAGGGCGAAATACCACGAACACAAGTCTTCCCTGCTGTTACACAAGGAACCCACGGGAAGTCTTGTTCCAGCCTGTGGCCAGGTAATATTGGGGAACAGGGTGATTGCAATTTCGCATGCCCATCTATCAGCCTCACAAGCTGCCATCTGCAGCAGGGGTGGACCGCATGCTGCTGAAAAATGAGTGGGCCCGAGGATGCATAGTGTGGTTACGTTTTAACGACAGATCATGCTTAAAGTGGCAAACCCTGAGGGTGCCCATGCAATGTAAGGTTGGCACTAACATCACAATTTCGATTACCGGCCAGACAACAAATGCTTGTCCGCACTGTTCTGTGTTGCGAGGTACCGATACGTCTCCCATCTCCCATCCGAGGAATCCCATCTCATGTCCCAAAAGCATCAGAAAAATAACTACAAGGGAAAAGGGATATGCTTTCATCAGACTGTACTGCCAGTAACAAGTGAAAAATATTCCTGTCCACAACCTTTCAGAGCCTAGTGGATTCTATATGTACCACCAGGTTTAAGATCCAGAAGTCCACATTCCACGCAACACAGTGCATTTATTTGTTTGTATGGATCTCAGAACAAACAAAGATACTTCTCTATACAGCATTACTGATTGGTTTTGTATAACCGAGACGGAGTGTGTTTACTGCGCGGTAGGAGCTGCACTTTAAATATAATTTAGGTTTAACCTTTGTCTTATAAGGGCTAATTACACACTACGCCCGAGGAACGTACGAGGAGGTAAAGGTATAGTTCCACGAACTCGCAACTTTGGCATCAGAGAGAGCTGAGTGGTTGCACAAACGTCTCAAAACAGGCCCGCCGGGACCCACCGAACAGGATGTTTGGCAGTGCTAAAAGCCGATCTGCACTTTGTAGAGAACACACAAATCCTTACCTCTGCCTCGAATCAAACCCCGTCTCCCCAGGAAAGCACACAGCTATACATTATACTGACTACGCAATTATAGCCTGTTTCGAGAGCTGAAATTGTCTTTACCAAAACAATACAGATTCGTTACCAGTGTGGCTCCGTCTGCACCAAACCCCGACCGCCAGGCACTGGGGATTGTACCACCGCCCCTGGAACGCCAGACCGCCTCAGCGGCACACCCAGCCTTCTGTCAATTAGTACAAGGGTTCTTTCCCGGATGCATAGTGGCCGGGGCGTGAAGCTGACAACTCGCCTCCATCTAGTAACGAGGTTAAGAATGAGTGGCGCCATACGTCTACTCCACCTATACGCTTTCATGGCATGGACAGGGGCACCTTTACCTTTTTAACCCATCACGATGATGACACTGCCATTCGATCTAATCAGGCTGGTTTTCCAAAACGAAAGGAAGTCCTTTACTTTCAACCGTAAGCTACAAACTGCGTTTGGCCCACACAGTGCACTTAATTGCTACGTGTGCTTGGCACAACAGACAATGACTATTTCCCTACACGCTTCGCTTCGGCACTAAACGGAACGACTTTGTACCGGGGACTCAAATTGTTTGCTCTGATGTAGGAAAGCAATTTTAAATGTAGAATTTGTTACACGAAATTCGTGCTTTAGAGAGCTGAATGCCTCAACGCCCCCAGATATATTAATCGATTTAATATGTGTTCAGTATACAGTACCCGTACTTCATAACGAGTCTGCATTCCTCTCAGAGCAGAGGAAATATACATATATACAAGAGGTTGTTTTGGGCCTATTGCTGCCCTTCGCATTTGACACTAAGTACGTACTGTATTTAACTTCACAATACGCGAAGTTTAGCGACGCAGAACGCTGTATGTGTGAACGCACAGAATATCTCGGACTGTGGAACTGATTAAGGTGCGACTGATTATTCCATGACTACCGTACGTGTTAAATAAGTGACGTGTTCCAATGTCACAGTCCATACACGCGTCATCACACGCCCTTGGGTTTCTAAGTAGACTGTACACACTGGCAATGTGCTTCTGGGAAAAATACCCGAATTCCTGCTCTGTATCACGGTCCCGGGTTTGAAACTCGGAGCAGGGACTAGCTACAAAGATGCAGATTTCTCGCGGTTATCTGTGGCATTTCCAGGCAGGTTATGACCCAGAACACGGCCTCCTTCTTCCATATTCTTTTCAGTCCACCATTCATCTTAACATTAGATCCCTTACTTAACCTTTTAAAGTCTAGCGGTAACTTTACATACGACCAGGTTTAACATTAAAAAATTCTACGTGGTGCCCACATTGCGTTTATGTGTTTTGTACGGATCTCTGAACAGCGATTACTTTTCTATACAGAATTAACAGACTGGTTTTTTATAACCGAGGAATGTTTACTGCGCGGTACGAACTGGGTCCTTATCTATAAAACAGATATGCTTCGTCTTTAAAGGGTTAATCAAGTGTCAAAACGCGGCGTTAAATACAGAATGAATTGCAACAGAAATGAAGTTGAAGTCCGTCCAAATACAACTACACTCTATTTATTACACAAAATACATGTTTCGGCCTATTTCAGGTCATCATCAGGTACACATTTTGTATTTAAAACATATCAAGGAAGGAATATATATCAACTGTACCTAAATTATGCATATTTATGCTGTACACAAACTCCGGTGGGGGAAATAAGTTTTCCCTTCTCCACGCCCACCGAGACCGGCCCTTGGGGACCGTCCGACCTCCAGTACATTTAGTATCGGGGTTACTGCCGGGGGTAAAGCCGCCGCGTTGTCTGGTTGACCCACCACCTCCATCTGACGTCCAGGTTAAGAATGTATAAAGCTGATCCTCTGCTCTCCCACTGTAACTCTACGGCATGTTAGGAGGCGACCTTTGCCTTTATGTTGTACAGAAACCCACCAGTGGCTAACTATACGAAAGTTCCTAGTTTTGTAATCGTTCGACAGGAAATGCGTTCAAGGTCGACACACTGGACGCTGTACCGGCAGCTGTCGCAACAACCATCTGGAATGACCAGCCATGCTTGGAAGCGGGAAGCGTTCAAGAAATTCATGTAAAACTGCCTCTTTGCACGCCATGACGGCCCGGGAGAACAGGTACGGCCCCAGCGACGCTTAACCTCGGCAACAGACGGAGGTTAGTGGTCAGTATCACGACATCCCGCCTCCTTACTGCCGGGGACAGCGCGCACGTTACCCAGAACCGACGTGAACACTTCTTGCCTCCGAAGGGAATCGAGCCATTGAGCCTATGTAAATGGGAGAACACAAAGGGAAGGTCGCTCTAAATACTACACTTCAGTCACTTGACAGGTGCACCATGAAAGTGCCATCACGACGTTTCATCCACACAGTAAAAAACACGCAGCACGCTGCCATGTCGGTCTGTTCAACACTCTCTCGTCCAATTCGTGAAACTACCACACAGTCAAATGAAAGATTTATTTATTTTTCGTGTCTGACACTTATTTCCCTTAAACATAAACTCACAAAAAAATAGGCGGAAGTCTTCCCGGTCGCCTGAATATTAACAACGGAAAACGGAAGGGAATATCCTCTACAGTCTGCCCTCAATGACATTTCATTTATACAACGTTCTTGTCTAAAATTTATGGCCGATTTTAAAGCTTCAGCCCCTAAGTGCACAGTTTTACAACTCTGCCATATAAATAAATAGTACTCAAGGACTTAATGGTGCTACATCTTCATTCCTCCGACTGCAACAACGCGCTACCAAACGTCTGTTCGACCCCTCCTACTAAATCATGTCGAGCTTCAATTAATCTTACCTTTCCGAACGAAACTTTGTTGGGGTCCTAATTACTCAAATTGGATAGGGTTGTTAGGCACCTCGACTCACCGAAGGTCCCGTCTTACTGGAAACAGAATTTTGCTTTCTGTAAATTGCGGCCAAGTGAAGGTACAAAATAACCGAGGAAATTACAATGACTGCAAAGCTTCACGATCTGTACTCTTCACGTAACACTGCTGCAGATCAAATCAACGACGCTGAAGAGTGATGTGTAATAATAATAATAATAATAATAATAATAATAATAATAATAATAATAATAATAATAACCTAAGTGTTATGGAATCAAGGGGTGCACAGATACCGAAGTGATGGCAAATAGGCCACATATAACAATTAAGAACAAAAAAGAGAAACACGCAAACTGATAGACGTGGCAATACCAACGGACAGAAACGTCACGCAAAAGGAACCAGAAAAGGAACTAAAATATAACAGTTTATGTGTAGAGATACAGCGAATGTGGAACATGAAATGTATGGTCATTTCACAAACAACTGGAGCCACTGTAAAAGCAACAAAAGGTTTAAAGAAAACTTTGGAAGGCACACGAGGCAAACATTCAACAGAAGACAGCTGTACTTGCAACATCACACATAATGCGGAAAGTACTGCAGTCTGAAACTGGAAACCTGACCGGTGGGGATCACCGCTGGTTCAACAGAAGTAGAAACGAAGGGAGAAACGGCCTGTGACAAGAGACATCGAAACATATACACCGGTAAGTTGCTCACGAGTAAAAAGCAGTCAATTTTGACTTCAGTTTCAAACAGTAATAAATGAAGACATTCCCACCAAGACACAACACCACGCAACAGGACTACGCCTGTAACACATACACTGACTCCACCAATAGGCCTACGAGTACAACGAGCTTGCTCCACAACTCACACAGCACCTAAGAAGACTATGAGCCCCCAGAGCCGTAGCCTTTAGCATGCCAAGTCCCGGCCCTAAACCCAGACTATACACCGTTAGCGAAAGCAAAATCCCCCGTTACAGTGCTACGTGTCCATCAGTGAGCCCAGCGATGCCGCCCTTTGTTAGCTCTTTGGCTGCTTGGTACGTCACACAGCACACCTACCTGATAGCCACAACCACCGCTCAGAAACCAACTCCTGCCCTCCCGCTCCGTTTTGTAGTTACGTCTCCACACCGTCGAACGCCATACTTGAAAACCGCAAGGAAACTTGTACAAACATACTGTATTAAGGAAGGACACGATGCTTGCGGCACATACATGAGTTTCGTGCCGAAACCTGCAGGAAACAAACCACCTGAAAGGCGTAAAAGTAGAGGTGAGGATAATGTTAAAATGGATCTTCAAGGAACAAAATGGGAAAGCGACGAATGGATTAATCTGGCTTAGGACAGGGACAAGTGGTGGGGTCTTTTGAGGTCGGTTTAATAGTCACGCCTGTTGTGTGTTGCTGTATGACGGTAACAGGCTGGTATGGGGTTATCACCATTGCTAGGACAGGCGCTCGCTCTTCCTCTTATGCCGATATACTGTGCCTGAAAAGTATGACTTTTTGTCTCAGTAATGAACGGAGCCAGAATTTGTTGGCCTCCGAAAGCTGCCTATCCTGTGTTTTCGGCATGTGGCCTCTCAGGGTGTGCAGCACTTGTGGGGAGCGGCGAACTCCACACAGCCACGCATGTCAGCATTTACAAACACCATACGTATGGCCTCACCTGCCACTTGCGCTTCTAAATATAACAGTGAACAACTTATTTTAAAAACTGCGGTAAGTTTTTAAGCCTCACCTGCTACTTCCTTTTCTAAATATAACTGTAAATGAAAATTTAATTTTAAAAAATTGCGGTGAAGGCCACAGAACTTACAGCATGGCTTCAGAATTTGTAAAGCTGTCTCTGCCCACATCATGAAGGCGCACAGTGAGAATATACGTATAGCTCCATTCATTCTTAACCTCGGCACTAGATGGAGGCGAGTGGCCGGCCGCTTTAGCCCCGAGAAAGAACCCCGGTAGCCACTGAATCAGAGGCTGGGTGGGTCCCACAGCCGGTATAGACGGTTTGGAGAAGGGAGCCCACAGACGTCGGAATGATCAAATCAAGAACGAGGAGATGCATGGGATGTATAGTATGCGTGGAAGGCACAAGAAATTCACACTAAAATTTGCTCAGAAAACCCGACGGTAAAAGGTTTGGGAAACCCCGGCACGGAGGGAAGAATATGTTAGAAATTAGCTTAATACAAAAAGGGTGTAAAGGTGTGGATAGGGTTCGACTGACTTAGCACAGGGTCTGACGGTCGACCCTCATGAAACCGGTAATGGACGCTGGGGAACTCAACGGCCTGACCAGCACAGCGACTATCAGGTTCCCAATAATGACTCTGGTCTATCAAGTTCCTCTTGCTGTATGGCGCTTCGGCCCATTTTCAGGTCATGGCGTCCCCCCGCTGCCCGAGTTCTGGACAATCTAGTTTCTACGAGGCGAAGATGCAGCCCCACGCCCAACCCCCCACCTAGAGGGCCATGAAACTAGTTACATATTTACAGTCCTCTGTCCGTTAGCCGTACCTTTCCTAGCACACGAAGTCACGTGCTGAGCCCGCCATTATTAGCCTTCGTCACACCAAAGCGAATACCGTTCTGTAAATAATATGACGTGTAGTGCCACATCTACATAACTCCACTGAATTTAAGTAAGTCCCCTCTCTCTAAAGCTACGACATGCATTTTAATCACACAACAAACTCTACATTGCAGTTCCATATTTACACTTGACCCGAATAGCAGTGCATCAGCCTATCCCTTGACAAAAACCTTATTTGAGATCGCGAAACTATGATGTACAAAGACAGACGTCACACTGCAACAACCCAGCACAATCTCACGGATTTTCAAATAATGAAACGAGGCAAGACAAAGAAGCGAGGCAAGGTTGGGAGAAAATTGAAAAGATAATTGGTCGTGTTCTGTACACTAGCAGCAGCGCAAGACGTTAAGATTAACACACAAAAGAACCAGACAAGGAATGACGCAAGAAAACTCTGGAAAGACGGGGATAAATTATTAAGTCCCCGAACCTCTTGCAGTTCCCGTTACAGAGATGTCAGTGTGTTTACTAAATTAAAACGGAAACTGCTGGTGCTGTCATCCGCTAAACAAAGCTCTCCAGCGTAGAAGATGGAAAGCAAATGCCACCAACTTTCCATGAAGACGATCACTGATGTGACTACAGAGCAATGTTTTCCCTCTCAGCTGCGCAGATGCGCGGCCGCGCAGTAACTGGAATGCTTCCGCGCACAATGAACTGTCGCGCAACTGGGCTGTTTCAACTTTCATTGTAAATATTCTTGTTATGCATATTACAAAAAAACTTTTAAAGTGCCGCGCAGTCGTCAGGTAGAATTAAAAATTTTCTGCTCGGAGCAGCAGCAGGTCCGCGCGGCTGTAAAAAAATTAGAGCGAACGTTGGTACTGAGATAAGGAACTTAATTCTGCAGGCAGACTCAACGGAACGGGATGCATTATTTTTGTATTCTGCCTGATGACGGCAGCAGATCAGACTTCCGAAACGCTGTTTAAAAAAAAAAGACGATGGATAAAGTAGAATTCCCCACACTGACACATGCACAAGGTTGTCAAGTGGGTTTGGGCCAAATCATATGTGCTGGCGTCGGATGTAACAGGATCTGGAGAGGCGGTGGAATGAACTGGCGCCCACATCCACGAAGTGCCATTGTTTAGTATTCACTAAAATCTGCGAACACTTTGATTTTTGGAAGGCACCAATCACTCTACCGCCACGCTTTGTTAGCCATTATATCACATTCGGTGCTGTACGTGTGCATGCTGCTAGGTGCCGGTGCACTGCAACTACACACGGTCATGATCTCACAATCGAGCCGAGTCGCCAGCCAGCGCGTTATTCCTACGGCTTCACTATAGATACATGTCAAGGCTGGATTTGGCTGCAACGTGAAGAATGTGCGTGTGTCACTAAGCGTGAGGAGATGCAACAATAGCCATCTACACCTACAAAAGGTAGGTAAAAAGAGGTCAGACTACGAAAGAAAGAAAGAAAGAAAGAAAGAAAGAAAGAAAGAAAGAAAGAAAGGAAGAAAGAAAGAAAGGAAGGAAGGAAGGAAGGAAGGAAGAAAGAAAGAAAGAAAGAAAGAAAGAAAGGAAGGAAGGAAGAAAGAGAAAGAGACAAAGAAAGAGAGAAAGAAAGAAACAAACAAAGAAGAAAGAAAGAGAGTTACAGATAAGGTCATTATTAATGGAGACAATAAACCGGGGCGGGGCGTAATTAGCCCCAGGGTTGGCAGTTTTTGTAAAGAAGGGCGGCTGATGGGACAGTAATTAGATAAGAGGCTGCCCACAGTAAGAACGCTCAGTGGCTGGGGCGACGCGACGCAAGCTCAGCCTGGAGTACGGTTAAGTGACGGGGTCCGTATCAAGATCCAAATAGGCCTGTCAGCGACAAGCTAAGATTTGGGGATTTCACAGCGAGTGAAGGTTACACATGTCGTCTTGTGGGTCAAACATGCCGTGGTCAGGTAGGTATATACTTCGGTGGAACAAACCGTCTCCATCTTCATGGTACAACACACAGGCAGTAGTCTTATGTGCCTTTTAAATGTGGTAATCAGCTACCAGAACCCACGGTGTCATAACCTATCCCATAAGACAGTAAGTGTACATCCTCACGCCCCGTCTCTTTAATATACATATTAACCCTTTAAAGACGAAGCGTATCTGTTTTATATAAGGACTCAGTGCGTACCGCGCTGTAAACACTCTCCACTTCGGTTATAAAAACCAGTCTCTTAATGTTTTATAAGGCAAAAGTTGCTGTTTGTTCTGAGATCCGTACAAAACACATAAACGCAATGTGGGCACCACGTAGAATTTTTTAATGTTAAACCTGGCGGTACGTAAAGTTACCGCTGGGCTTTAAAAGGTTAATAATACAGCCCCATCTACACCTCGGTCTAACAAACGGCCCTTTCCTTCAGATTATGAGAATGAAGGTTAGAAAACATCCCGTATAAGAATCAGGTTTCTCTAAAAAAAAAAAAAGAAAAATTAGAATCCAGCCATAGTTGGGCCCAAGGTGATGTTCCCAAAATCTAATCAAAACGTGATCAATTGTGGTCCACTCCGACAATGAAAGTTGTATGTCTATATGTGACGCCATTCCTTGGAACTACTCTGCAGTTCTCGCATGCCTAAGTCCCCTCCTCCCCGTCCCATCTACAGAAAACAGCAATCCGAGTGTTTCATACGAGGCTTATGGCGTGCAATGGCCAGCAGACTTGCAATTTGGGACCGAATCAGTACCACAACGAAATGTACTTGGCAAACGCAGCCGGTTTCTATGTACGGCCAAGCACGAGACGACTCCCCTGCATCGGTCACACATTATAACCTCAGATCACAGTAAATAACAGATGCAAATCTCTTGGAGACACTCGGCTACAATATCAGCCCTTCATGGTTTTCCTCAGGTCTCCCAGACACCACGTTCCCGCCGCAACATTTCCAATTTACTGCACAAATCATCGTCAAATCTCACTCGACGCTGAATAACTTCAGTGCATCACACAAAGGCAGCACATGTAAAGGTGAAGGGTTGTACAATACGGCGTACATTTGGGACATGTACGGATACACCACACTGCCCCAGAACATTATGCCAATCAATGTACCTCACATACTGTTGAACAGTAGTCAGTCTTTGAACGACAGCACAGAAGGAAATCCTGGACGCTGACATCCCTGCACCACCAATCAATCAATCAATCAATCAGTCAATCAATCATCCTCCATAGCCGAATCCGGCAGGGCGAGTCTGCGAGATTGCAATTACAGTATTACCTAGGCGGGGGACATAGAGGCATAATATCACCATCGGCCTACATTCCGGCATAGCACAGCACAGGCGCGTGTTCTACAGGAAGGCTAGCTATGCGGGCGCGGCAGATTCCTCGGTGCCAGCCAATAACAGCCTTCATATTCACAGAGATTCAATTCCCCAAAAATCCGTGACTGGGTTTAAAAACGGCATGCAAAACCAAATAACACTAAAATCCCAGCCTCTTATAAAACACGGGCCTCTGCTCTTCTGTGGCGTTCTCACACCGGTGCAGCAAAAGACCCAAGGCTTCTGGGATGTGATGCCGTCTCGACAGGTAAATTTCCGTAACATAAATGACATAACAGGAGGTTAGATAAGACTGAATAATGACAACCTTCATCATATGCAGAAGATTCTGCATCAAAAAGGTCCTGCTGTTAGTGGGATCACATCACGCAGAGACACGACATGCGGCATGCGTAGGATATGAGAAGTGCAAATAAAACTTTGTTGAAAACCATGAAGGGAAGTTACAACTTAGAATACCTAGGCGTATATGGAAAGGTATTAAAATGCATTGTAAATAAACAGGCTGTGAAGTCGCGGACTGGACCCATCAGTGACGAATCATCTGACTTGTGGTTCCATACAAGGTAATTAATTTCTTGAAGGGCCCGTACAAAACATCAAGGCTGGCTGTGCTGCACGGACTGCTGACTTCTAAAAGAACAATTGTGTACTTAACACACGGTGGCAAAATTATCGCTGTGATGGCAACAAAGGAAAGAGTGCAGTGTTAAAGCGGCAAAGCCTTGACCAAAGTGTGGGTGTCGCTAGACAACCGCACACAAAGCCATGAGTGAGGAAGCAGTGGTAACCACATTACCGCAAGGGCTGGCAACTGTGTTTCCGACACAAAACGGCATTAATGTGCACACAGCACCAACAAAGAATAACAGCTAACACGACCATGCAATCACAACTCCATTCACAGCATCGCCAACACTTTCAACGTTTTTAGTTGTTGCGTCATCCGCACTGCTTCAAAATGTGGAGCAATTGTTCCACGTAGCTATTTTTGGAACTGCTAGGTGTGACTTAGTCGGCTGAGTATGTCAGACAATGGACGTTTAAATCCTCTATATATATAACACCACAAGCATATCCGTTGTTTAACTTTAAAACACATTAATACATCGAATCTGCAGCTACACCCTTCAAGCAAAACAGGCAGCCAATCAGATGGGCCCCCTCTTTTTGCCAGAACCATCTTCTGAAACGCTGCGTTCTGTTACAATAACAATACAACGATCATGCCAAGTAGCTTAATAAGGCACCACGTCGTGAAAACCCATCGTGGGCGTAAAATGACAATCAAGAAGTCTAACAACCAGTTTTGAAAGAAGTGAATATATAAGTCTGATCAGCCAACAAGCTTTCGTACATTTAAGAAAAGCCAAGGTGTTTGTACCACTGTAAATAATTCATGAATGGAACGGAAGATTTTCCACGTCAAGGAGGTGAAATATACGGACTTAGCAGTTCAACAAATCATGTTTAACTGCAATTGACTTAGTCTGTTTTCTCTGCACCCCCACGATACGGCGTGGACGTACAGCTTCACGCCTTCGTAACTTCGGTACTAGAGGAAGGTTGTGTCCAGCTTCACGCTCCGGACGCTCTTACCCCATGGAAGAACCCCCCCCCCCCCCAGTACTCACTGGATTGGAGGCTGGGTGGGTATTAAACTATACACAATGTACGGTGTACAAAATATAAGAAAAATCTCCGTCAAAACATTCATAAACGGGTTAGGCAATGGCAGCGTACTGCGATTCCCCTGACGCCCCCCCCCCCCCGAATTTTAATGCA
The DNA here is from genome assembly GCA_013340265.1 of Coptotermes formosanus. Taxonomy (NCBI): domain Eukaryota; kingdom Metazoa; phylum Arthropoda; class Insecta; order Blattodea; family Rhinotermitidae; genus Coptotermes; species Coptotermes formosanus. The sequence goes on along the minus strand of BLKM01000354.1, from coordinate 219,276 downwards.
AGTGTTGAGACGGTGAGAACGCGCTAACAACAACAACGGGGTTTCTGAAATATGTACAACAGTGGCAAAATTTGTGTCCAGGTTACTATCCCTTTCAGAGCACAGTGGACATCAACTGCACTACCAGATTTAACATTAAAAGTTCTGCATCCTTTCCGCACAGTGTATTACTGACTATCGTGTGCGTGTAACAATAACTACTATTTCCTCACACATTATCCTATAAGGCAGTGACGCACGCAATATTTGTCAGCAAGCCATCAGCATGATCGACTCCTTTGGAACGAAACTTCTAAAAAAAATAATTCGGGCCTACGTACGCCATACAAGTTGCACGGAGATACGGCACTTGCAAAATTTTTACGCCTGAAAACACTATAGTAGGCTGGCCACGCAGTACGGATTGATGATATGGTATCCCCAAAAAGTAATGGGAGAATGTTTTGGAGGAAGAAGAACCCTGGGAAAGCTCAGAGGTAGATGGCATAATGCTGTCTGGAGGGATGCCACAGATTTGTTCCAGATACGGAAATGGAAGGCGGCAGCAAGCAAGAGGGAGGAGGCTGGAGGAAGGGGATCGGGGAGTCCATGGCTCTAGAATGGGCCGAAGCGCCACGTGAGATTTCCCAAAACAGCATTACCCGTTTGGTCTTGGTAGTGAAGAACTAGTGTGTCTTCTGTAAAGAAGGAAATATTTTTACTACGACGAAAATAAATTTCAGGCTGCAGAGAGTTAATATGACGAGTCGGGCCTACACAGCTATGCCGCTCGCCACTCATCAGTGGACGTTCTGTAAGGGCCTTCTTCAGCCTCCTATTCCCTCCGTACGGAGTGCTCTATTTACAGGGGTAAAACGGCCGAGGAGTGAGGATAAGCACTCACCTACACCTAACGCGAAGGTTAAGAATGAGTGGACCTGTACCTCCACTCACCCATGTCGTCATGGCGAGTACACGGTTAGCTCTACTTTAAAAGACTTCGCTGGTTACACTTGGCGTCTGCAGTGCTGGTCCTCAAACGTTCTGGTACCACGGAACCCCCTCCCCTCAGTGTCATCGTATTTCTGCCGCCCCCCCCCCCCCCGGCAGAAGTGCCCCAACTCACGGACACCTTTGGCACAACTGAAGCTAAATTTTAAAGTCGGAGTACTGGCAAACTGAACACACTTCTGGCTTTTGCTGGACGTGAAGTGCCGAATGTCGTGTCTGCAAGATCCTAGAATAACCAACAAAGTGTACGAGAAAATTTTTGTTTGCCTCTGGTTGTAGTGTGTGTGTGTGTGTGTTCTACAGAGCGGGTTGCATGACAACGAAACAGAGCTATTTCACGCATGACCGCAGCACAGAAGGGGGTAAAGACTTCTATAGGAGTTAACTGCACAAAAATATCGAGCGCTCAAACAATAGCGTTTAATTCTAAATAACTTCTACAGCATTACACCGTTTAGCACCATAGCTATTATGCTGAGAGCAAAACAACGGGATTCTCGTGTCTCCAGCACAACCACGGCTGCAAAACAGATACACAGATAAACCGAGATGTTATTTTTCTTAAATGCCTTATGCAAGTTAGGTGTGGGTCATTCCTGCTGAGAATGGAGCTGGTATGTAAATTTCAGTGGCAAAGTGAAAACCTCCTTCACATTTCTATAGACACAACGCCCCCCCCCCTCCACACTGTTCAGTATGTAACTGCTAGTCACCAGGCAACATAAACCACTTAAACTAAGACACATCGTTACCAATATAACACCACAGTACCTGATGACACTACATCGAAAGGCCAGGCACAGGAAAACTACAGGCATGTCAGCAAATGTTTCACAACGTTACATATTCCAGCAAATGTGGCAACACACAGAATCGTAAATACTGTAGATACTGGACATATAACTGAATGCAGTGAAACAAATACTTTCAATAATGTAGCTACCGGATATGGTCAGCAAAAGGGAGGGGCAAGAACCTACTATCGCACAACATAAACTGGCAGAGGTTTTCGTAACAAACCACACGCAATTTACCATAAATAACATTGTAACACACCATGTGCCACTTGCCAAACACACTTCCATAACAAACCGCACGCAATTACCCAAGCGCGGTTGTTACAAATCACATGCAATCTACCGAACACACTCGCGCACACCAAATTAACTGGATACAAATACGAGATTTTTCCGCCAAGGCCGTCCGCGAGCAAACAGATATTTTTTTAATTACTAGGCTTACACCGCCAATCTATAACAGGTCCGATACGACAAAGCCCACCTGACGTATGGTTTCTGGCTAATGTGTCGCTAGCACATCACACACATTTCCATTATGCCTAAAGTTAGGAGCCTACCTAGTGAACACTGTAATAAACCCCGAGGTTTCACAGACAGCGAGTAATTTCTTCACTAGCTGTGAGACTATCACCTCTGCGGAATTAATTCAAATATCGGGTGTTCATCCTTCAATCAGAACAAACACAAAACCACTTTCCTTTTAAGCGTTTACAGCTTGGAGCTCCGTCAATACAGCGTAGTAGTCAAACTCCGGCTGATCCGAAACCAGTGAAATGCGAGAAGAGTTGCGACAGAGAACGCCAGCTCTGTAGGGGCGACAGAGGGGTCTGCTACTCGCAACATTACATCCAGCAGCACCAACACAACGGGCTCCTCTGTTCTGCTGGGCTTTGCCAGTTTCAAACATGAGCAAACAGCCTTCCTTCGTGTGTTCTCATCGTCACAGCGATAAGGTCACTGGTCACAGTGAGCTGAGTTCGCTTAAAACACACGATGCACGCTGGCTGCAACTGTAATGGTACTCTGGAACTGCGCATCACATTTTGCCGCTCATTACTGATTCAATTAACACTTCAGCGCCTAGTGGTTTACTTTGTGTGCTCGAAGCTTTAACATTCAAGAGTTCTGCGTTCTGCCCACAAAGTGTGTTAAAGTGTTTGCTATTGTTCTCAGAACAAAGGGTCATTTAATTTCCCTATACAAAACTGAGCGTTTTTTTTAAATCGAGAAGTAATGTGTTGACTGCGCGGTACGAACTGACTGCTTAACCTTTTAAAGCCTAGCGGTAACTTTACGTACCACCAAGTTTAACATTAAAAAATTCTATATGGTGTTCACATTGCGTTTATGTGTTGTGTACGGATCTCAGAACAAACACGGAACTTTGCCTTATAAAACATTAAAAGACTGGTTTTGTATAACCGAAGTGGACAGTGTTTACAGCGCGGTACGCACTGAGTCCTTATGTAAAACCGATACGCTTCGTCTTTAAAGGGTTAATTTAATATCAGTATCTAAAGGGTTAACAACGATTTTTGAACTGCATGGCTTCTACAGCGACAAATGATTATAACCTGGAAACGTGACTGCGGCAATCGTAGTATATATTAGGGCAGGGTCGCACATACTTCCCCAAAATCTAGCAGCAACCTCAAAACCCTTGGCGCCAGATGAGTGACACAAAGCACGTTCCATACTGATGACCCACAAAATATTACGAAATACAGACGCCCTGGCGACATGGCGCCTGGGCTTTGTGCACCCCTGCACTGGCCCACAGGGGCACACCACATACGGAAATGTAACCCGCCGTCTATAAAATTTGCACACCTCTGTTCTGGACATATTACACCATACGAGAAACAAACCACAGCAGTGGCGTAACTGCAAATCCTGCAGTGAAACGTGGTGACAGCGCAGCCTCATCTGCCCCAGACAGAAATCATATAGCCTATGACGTCTCAAAGCATGGCACAGATATACCTGCACATAATCTCTGCACTCTTTACTGATACGAATAAAGCAGAGAGACCATTTCGATCCATCACCTACACGTGGAAATAAAATAAACTTACGGGCTGATCCGTCTCCAGCTTCGTACGCCAACAAAACGGAAACGTACAGCTGAATCCGCCATTTAGTAGATGTCAGCTTTGTGGAAAAGATGACGGAATATGCGCGTTTAATAATTTCAAGAAGTTAGGAAACGTTCGCAAAGATTAACCCTTCTCACGGGTTCGCTCGGTTACTATCCCTGCATTTTAAATTCCTGTTTTCAAGAAAACCACCGAAGATGTGACCATTTTAAACGTCTTACACAACACCAACCAACCAACCAACCAACCAACCAACCAACCAACCAACTAACTCCATGGAACAGAGGCCTTCTTGAGAAGCTAACAGTTTCTCACCTAGTCAAGAAATTCCCCGCATTTTATACAACCCGAAGGTTCATTACCGCATTCACAAGAGCCCACCACCTGTCCCTATCCTGAGCCAGTTCAATCCAGTTCATGCCCCCATCCCACTTCTTGAAGATCTATTTTAATATTATCCTCCCATCTACGCCTGGGTCTCCCAAGTGGTCGCCTTCCCTCAGGTCTCCCCACCAAAATCCGGTATGCACCCCTCTTTTCCCCCATACGTGCTACATGCCCCGCCCATCTCAGTCTTCTTGATTTGATTACCCGAATAATATTTGGTGATGAGTACAGGTCATTAAGTTCCTCGTTATGTAGTCTTCTCCACTCCCCTGTCGCCTCGTCCCTCTTAGGCCCAAATATCCTCCTCAGCACCCTATTCTCGAACACCCTCAGTCTTTGTTCCTCCCTCAGTGTGAGAGACCAAGTTTCACACCCATACAAGACAACAGGTAAAATTATAGTTCTGTATACCCTAATCTTTGTGTTTTTGGATAGCAACGTGGAAGACAAAAGATTCTGCACCGAATGATAGCAAGCATTCCCCGACTTCAATCTGCTCTTAATTTCTTCATGAATGGAGTTTCGATTCGTTAGGGTTGCTCCCAAATATCTGAATTCTTCTACCCCTTCAAAAGATTTATTATCTACAACACCGGTTCATACAAATAATATCCTTCTTCGTAAGCAAAACTGTGTCGCTTGCTTGCAATGTTATCAGTGTAATTATTTCCATACATGAGGCCAAATGTTAGATTTTCCTATCGTTATACACTGCAATAATTGTTTACTGGCATAATGCAATTTCATTTAGAAAGCTCCTGTTCAACATCGGACAACCCGTTTGGCCAATGCTAATATTTCCCTGCAAATGCTCCCCATCCCCCTTCGCCCGCAAGTTTTTGCTGAATATTTACTTTCCAATGTTATCCCATTATGACGGATAGTATAAGCCGCAAAATCTTGACATTACCCAGATTTTTCCTTCAGCCTAACACAGACACAGATCGATATTAAGATGGACTGCACAATACAAGTCTTAAAACTAGCCCTCAATATAGACCCTAAAGGGAGGCATCTTTTAACCTTTTAAAGCCTAGCGGTAACTTTACGTACCACCAGGTTCAACATTAAATAATTTTCCATAGTGCTCAAATGGCGTTTATGTGTTTTGTACATATCTCGGAACAAACTGCAACTTTTACCATAAACATCAGCAACTCATTCGTTTTTTATAACCGAGGTTGAAAGTGTTTACTGCGCGGTACGCATAGTCTTTATATAAAGCAGATTACGTTTCGCCCTTAAAGGGTTAATAGCAACGTTCTGACATCCGCGAATAAAACAATATAAAATTATTCTTATAAAACAGAAATAGTATAATGCCTGAGGCTTCAATACATTGAATCGAGAATTAATTCAATTAATCGGAACTACTATTATTCTCACTATAGTGAGACATACATGGCGCAATATGGCATACTGGACAAACACACAACGACGTGCTTTAGAGAGGTTTTCTGCAGGTTTAGTGCATCGTACGTTATTCGGAGATGCGACGAATTCGACAGGCACGGCAGGGAGCACTACCGAACGTCGCGGCCGAGTGGCTGGTATTCGTGCCGAGTATATGTGTAATCCCAGGTCCGAATCTCAGTCCGCGTACCGGCTATCCTGAAAGATTTATCGCATTTTTCTTCAGTTCAGCGAAACACATGCTGGCATAGTGCCTCAAATTAGGCTCCAGCGGCTTTTCCCGCAATTTATTCTGCGCTCCTTATCAGATCGTTCAATACCCACAGGTCCATTAAATAAACGACGAATTAAATAAACTTTCAGGAGCCATTCGCCCGAATAACAAGCCCGACACAGTTCAAGATTTTCGCAGCAACCCGATGGTTTTGACGACTGTCCCACCAGACATCTCTCGGTCCAGTTGCTGGCATGCCATGCATAATTAGGTAGCGCTGTAACAGGACAAACCGACAGCCCGACCCACCAGGGACAAGTGTTGGTTCGCTGCATCACTGCCGTCGATACTGTGGCAGGAAACGACCTGGCGATCCGCGTAACAACAATGGCTCGCAGCGGTACGCGACCTTTGCGTGATAAACGGGCCCGAGTGTCTGGTCCAGAACTACAGGCTGCGAGATTCATGGCCGGTCTAACACAGTTCTGTGCTAAACGTAAAATTAAATTCAGAGGCCCTACCCAAGTGCAGTCCTCAACTGAAAGCGAACATAAGAATTTATACACCAAATACGTTGGACTCAAAATATGAAACCCAACCAGCCTTTTCGGGGCCCTGCAAACGGTGGGGCCCCATGCAGCCGGATGGATGGCGATGGCAATGGCCTTAGCGAACCAGCCCTGGTGGGGCTGTGGCGACGTAACACCTAATGAAGCCCCTCAGCACCAAGAATTTAGTTAGCTTTGATCGTAGTTGGCAATGCTACAACTATGCCACCATACTAAATCGGAGTTTTATTACAATAACAAACATCACAAAACATAAATATATACACTGTTTCCTACTAAAGTGACACGTTCACTTCCGAACTTCTGAGACAGCAAATTGATCAGTAAAGAAAAATACATCTTCTCAACCAAACCGTCTGTGAAGATCACCAAATTGAATGCATTTTATTTATCTGTTCTCCCTGCCCTCAATAATACTGCTTATAGCATAAAAATTACGGGGGCATCGCGCCCAAAAAGTGGGTGGGGGGCCAAGGCAGTGCCTAATGCGCCTATTTGGCAAGTCGGTATTTCTCGTAATTCCCCCCCCCCCCCCAGTACAAGTAAAGATTTCCCCTTGCACGCCATGAAGGCATACGCAAGGAGCTAAGATACAGCTCCACTTATCCTTTAACCTCGGCACTACATGGAGGCCACGCGTCAGCCCCACGTCCTGGCGACTTTACATTGAGGATCCCCGGTACGGGCTGACTTGGGGGGCGGTACGGGCTGACTTCGGGGGCGGTATGGGCTGACTTGGGGCGCAGTACGGGCTGACTTGGGGGGCGGTACGGGCTGACTTGGGGCGCAGTACGGGCTGACTTGGGGGGCGGTACGGGCTGACTTCGGGGGCGGTACGGGCTGACTTGGGGGTGGTACGGGCTGCCTTGGGGGTGGGTGGGGCCTCAAAGTCGGTCTGAACATTCTGGAGAAAGATCTGCCCTTGCCGGGAATGGAACCTCGATTCCTAGGTCGATTAGCCCGCAGCCTCTTCATTACACCCCAGGCCTGCAGTACAGGCCTACACAAAGAGTACCGGCAAGACGGCCGAAGACAGAGGCTACAATGGCTGCACACTCCTCTCCACCCAGCACTGTGCTTTGTTTCCAAGCTACCAAATTGTTTTCCAATTACGTTACACGCACTGTACGTGACACCGATATCAGATACAGTTAATCTAACAGCGTTACAAGATGGACGTTTGTGCTGGCGGTTTCGAATGCAAGGCTTCGCTTATTATTCAGGCGTTACAGAAATAAAATTTTCAGGATAGTACAAACACTTTCATTTGACACGCTTTATAACAGGCTTCACGGTGGAGCCGGGAAAGCATAACCAATACAGTAACTAGTCCACGGACCGGACGATCCGTTGTTCGTGTCCCGGCAAGGGCAAGGAAATTTTCTGTTCTCCAGAAGATCCATACAGGTTCTGGGGTCCACCCAGCCTCCTATTCAATGGGGACCGGGAGAGGGGGGGAGCGCTTTCGCCACGGGTAAAGAGTTCGAGGCGAGACACTGACCACTCAACTCCACCTACCGCCGAGAGGATACGAATGAGTGAAGTTACACCTCTGCTTCCCCTGCATGCCTTCAAGGCGTCGACAGGGACAACGTCGTCGTTTTTACCAAACACGTTCAGTGATAACAAGCGCCACTCGATGACACGTAAAGGAGTTCCCTCCCTCAGCACGTCACCGTAGGTAGTTCTTGGAACGAGACACCGGTCCACGCTATGAAGATTTCACGCGGACAAATATAACTGTACACAATGCCACAGTTTTACGGTAAAGTGCGTAACTGTTCTTAAGAGATAAGATTCTAACCTTTCAAAGCATAACAATAAAGAACAATAGTACTTTTCTTTCGTGATGCTCCCAGACTTCCAAATGTGCCCTTCCGGTCGAAGGTCATCAGGGTTCGCTCCTTTGTCTTTCTGTTAAGAATAGCTCTGAATATACAGCAGTGGTAGAACGACACTGACAAGGGAAACGTACCTACTTGGAGAAAAACATGTCCTAGTGCAATACCGTCCACCAAAAATCCCATGTGGGCTCGTTCCAGCACACCACCTGAGTTTTAGTATGCCTTTGAAGCACATCAATGAAGGCTATGTTCAAAAACTTCGTCCGTGCCTCGCAGAAAACACACTGCGCCTCCATGACGAACATCAACTGGTTAATGCCGTTTGCAGAAATAACTCATGCTTATTTTGAACATCATAAGAAACACACAATCCCCTGTGAACAAAATGCGGAATACTTTAATGTTTAACCGAGTGACGGACAGGTAGGGGCTACTGCTGTACTCTAAAGGGCTAAATGGCACGTCCTAATACTGTAGAAGACGGTCGTTCCCACGTCCAAAGAAATTTTACGTGCGCCGCTAAAACGTGCTGCAAAATTTATGTGAACCGTAACAGGAAAAATGTAGCACACCGACTACGGTGAGAAGCTGTAAATAAAGGAGAAAGCGATAAATGATGAAGCACACAGCGTCGGGGAAAGAACAGTGGATGCCGGCAGGAGATACAGTACGTCATAATGCCATGGCTTGATAAGAACACGTACGAAGTTTTATGCCAAAGGTAACAAGCTGTGCTGTGTGGCAACTGACACCGCCCTCCCCACAGTCCAAAAAAATGGGCTCCGAACACAATAATGTACATATCACACACACACACACACACACACACACACACACGAAGGCATAATGCGTGGGGGGGATGCTGACGAACATTTCCACTCATTCGTAACTTCGGCTAGGTGGAGGCGAATGGTCAACTTCACGCCCCGACCGCTTTACCCTCGAATAAAAACCACGGTGCCCACTGAATAGGAGGCTGGGTGGGCAACGCGGCCAGTTTGGAAGTTTTAGAGAAGAGAAATGTCTCTTGCCCCTGTCGGAATTCGAACCCCTGATCGCCAAGCCCGTAGCCGTCACTACATTGACCACGCTATCCCCGCGCCAACTTCATCTATTTATTAATTTATGTAGTTATTTATTTATTAAATTTACTAGTGCTGCTGGTTTATTTAACGGCAGTTCCGGCAGTTCTGGATGCTTCGCACAATTGGATGCGTGACGAATGATCAATATGAAAGAATGCTGAACGAAGCGTCGGTGACCTAATTTGAAGAATTATCACGTTATCTGCCTGGAATGACTGAGGAAACGCACAAAAATCTCAGTAAAGATAGCCAGTCCCCGGGCCAACACGTCATTCCAATACATAGCAATGCTAATCACGTGGGGAGACTTGCAAACACGTACAATAGGCCATGGCGGTACAACCGCGACAACCCGCGTTTAATTGGGAAGTAGTCCCACGAACAGGAGGAGGAGGAGGAGGGAGGAGGAGGAGGCACTGAACTTGGGCGTGACGTTCAGTGCAACGTTTGTTTCATACGAACGGTTTCAGGGAATTACACTCTAGCAGGCTGGGAGTGGACATGCGCCATGCAGCACCAGGGAATTCGAAAGTGAAACCGGGAGATCCGAGGCTCACCTAGCGGTAAGAACCACCGCAACCAGGTGTCTCGGTCTGTCAGCCATGCGAGAATGTTCCACACTAGAAACACAGTATGTTACCAGACAAAACAGTCTTCCCAACCGTCCGGGACACTGGGAAGCGCTAAACGGCCATACGATCTCTGCCAACACACCTCGCTATTCCACTCGGTCCTGCGCCGGTTTGCTGCAATTCAGACCCCCTCAGACCCATCACGATAATACCAGGCTAAATACGCCTACTACTTGGTGTTCGAACACACCTCTCCATGCATTCCTCGTCTCCTCACATCGATGCTACATAGAAGTAGATAATTTACAACAGACGCGCACACATTTTCAAAAATTTAAAAGCCGCCTTAGAATTCTACGCGCCAAAAGGGTGACACGAAGCGAACTCCAGACTCAGGACCCAAAAATATTAGGCGCCACCGTAAAAATGCAGTCGCCGTACAACTTGGCGCCCAGCATCTGTGTACCCCTGACTTACAATGCTTTAGGTTATACAGCTACAAAACAGATATGTCGGCTGAGAACGAGGATTAGGGAGGAAAATTCCATGGCCTATTTCTGGACACTAACTCGAGGAAGCGGAGCACAGAACCTTGTGCGCCCCAAGCGCGGGTCAAGACGTGTTACTGTGCGTCTACCTGCTGACTGCCAGCTACATGACCAGCTCAACGTAACTTCTTTTGGAAAGCACGTTGTAAGGCCTTCTTTAAATGGTGGTTTGAAAAACTATGCAAAAGTGTAAGCGCGTACCTTAAATGGTGGTTTGAAAAACTATGCAAACATGTATCCGCTATCTATAAATGGTGGTTTGAAAAACTATGCACACGTGTAAGCGCGTTCTTTAAATGGTGGTTTGAAAAACACCGCAAACGTGTAAGCGCGTTCTTTAAATGGTGGTTTGAAAAACTATGGAAACGTGTAAGCGCGTTCTTTAAATGGCGGTTTGAAAAACTATGCAAACGTGTAAGCTCGTTCTTTAAATGGTGGTTTGAAAAACTATGCAAATGTCCACAAAGTAAATCACTGGGAAATGGTCAGTAGATATAAATATCCCTCACAATAAAAATGAGAGCAGCGTGCTTCCACGGTAAGGACCAACCGCCCAATGCTCTCCAGGAAACGATAGCTGTCTACTGTAACCACTTGGCGTACACAGTTCTTTTTTACCGTTAAACCTGGCGGAACGTATAGCAACCGCCGGACTCTGAAGGGTAACACGGAGAAACAGAACTCATGCAGACGACACATTCGTAGCCTGGCCACTTGGTCTAGTAACTTGACTCCACCATCACAACAGGACAGTCATCAAAACACACGTCAGGGGGTTCAATCCCGGAAACCATACCGGAACGGAATCCGCAATATAGCGCTAACAGTGAGGTTCCGGGAACACAGGAACAGACTCACAGAGTGTCATCCAAATGACTCAATGTGCTCATCAGGCTGCAGTAACGCCAGATTTTGGCAAATTGAACCAAACATCAGGCTACAGAAAGCAAAAAAGAATCGCCTCAGACGGTGCGTTTGGCCAATAAAAGACAACCTGGTACGGATACATTTTCCCAAGCCGATTCCCCTGATCAACAAGGTTGCCAAGGCCAACCAACATAATTGGTCACCTCTTTACGTCTGTTTTCTAAACTGTCTGCTTCTTTTGTAGCTTCCACTTTTATTCCACAGATGGCGACAGAAGTATGTTAGCAATATTACACTGGTGTCTGTGGATCGGACTTTGGTTCCGCTTGTTTTATTACTTTGTACTTAGACTTCTCTTCCTGCCTTAATATTAGGTCTTCATAGTATTACCGCTTCTTACGTTTTTGTCTCAACCACCTCTGATAAAGCCTGGTCCCGGACACGTCTACAGGGTACCTAACCTGGCACAGGTTGTCCGTAGATGAAGAACAGCCCTCTATCGTAAAGAACCCAGTTGATGCCTCCCTGCCCTTTCATTAGATCCAGCTTTCAATGCGAGTTTTAGGAATCCTATACAAACATAGGGCCAAGTCCAGAAAATAAAACAATCCTACGGGCATGGTAGTTCGTAAACACGGCACGTCGCAGCATGTGAATCAGTGGAGTCCATCTACACTTGAAGAGTTTGTTTTATCGATATTCCAAAGTCGTTACAAACGTTCAAAGCTTAAAGTATACATTACGCGCTTGCATTTGATGTTTACCCATTCAGTAATACAGCATGCACAACTTTCTATGGTGCCTCTCAGTCCAACCGTCTTTCACCCAGTTCAAAAAACACAAAGGAATTCTTAAGATACATGCGATGAAGAAACAGACTGTCTTATCATATAGCAAACAGCGTCAATAACACACAGCGCCATTCTATCAAATCTCAAGATGTATACTTATTTGCACCCAAAGAACAATGTCAGACCCACCTATCACGCTGAATCAAGCACTGCCGCTTCTGTGCTCTGTCAGATAATCCTGGCTGAACTTGGTGTTCTCTTCTGTTTCTCGCCGTAAGCGCCGCGACCGTAACTTAACCCTTTACAGACGAAGCGTATCTGTTTTATATAAGGACTCAGTGCGTGCCGCGCTGTAAACACTCTCCACTTCGGTTATAAAAACCAGTCTCTTAATGTTTTATAAGGCAAACCTTGCTGTTTGTTCTGAGATCCGTACAAAACACATAAACGCAATGTGGGCATCACGTAGAGTTTTTTAATGTTAAACCTGGTGGTATGTAAAGTTACCGCTAGGCTTTAAAAGGTTAAACTAGACACGACTGCTTCTTTCCACATCCCTTGTAAGTCATTAGTCACTATAATCCCATTCTACGCAATACTGCCCGAGTTTCTGATATCGTAATTACGTAAATTACACATACATAATATATAAATAATACAGCAATCACGTAAACTATATGAAATCAATAACGCGAGTTTCTAACAGCGCTGAAACGAAACGAACTGTTCCCGCGTCCTAGTTCCGCACAGGCGTGCAAGAATCAAGTGTGTCAGGTGGCCCAGACCATAGGCATACCTTCGAGGGAACAAGGGCGGGAGGTAGGGGGCAAATATCCCACCAATATTAAGAATAGCTTTTGGCTATTGAGTTGAATAGGGGTAGTGTTACAATACGGATTTACAAAGGAAATCCATGTCACGTGACGAAACACGCTGTTCCAGAATGCGACAGTACAATTAGCATAAAGCAGCCATTCCATAAACGCACTTTAAAAAGATACCCAAAATAAAACTCTACATAAAAGCAACGAATGACGGAAATAAATAAACGAAAGCGCACAACAGAATTATGTAATAAAACAGGAAAAGTAGGTGGAAAGAGCCTGCTAGTACTAGGAAGACCAAGACGCAGGCGGCATGTGTGCGTAACGAGGACGAAGCTGATTATGTTACGACACCGTCCAATCCCGTAACAGGAGGAAATATCTTGTTCAGCTGCGCATGCGCGGTCTTTGTACCGTTAAAGGTAGTGATTTACAGATATTCCAAGTGGTAAGGTCACGTGTCGAAAAATATTTGACGAAGACCATGATAGACGGGTAGGTAAAGACTTGGAAGGACGCAACCGTGGCCTACGTGAAGATAATAACCTAGCTGTCGCTGGGAGTGACTGATAAAACCAAGAACACCCAGACGACATTCGAACCACATGCCACTCGAATACAGGTCCACATAGTAACTGTTACACCAGGCACATCTGTTTCACCTAAACTCTTTACACTCATCCATTGACGTCACCAATTCGTGGAAATCAATATATATATATATAGATATAGATATAAAATGACTGACGTGAGACAACCGCGGAGCACTTTAACGATGAAATGTTACGACGCAGCAAAACCGGAAGTGCGTCATCGTGGCGCCGTACTTAGCTGCAACCATGAACTCAAAATCAACGACACGTAACGGCGATACCTATAGCTTCTTGGCCAGCTCCACAGCGAACCTGTGTATGTACACAGCACTTATCACCAGATCACCGTTAACGCATACACCACGTCTGAGCTGAAAAAACAGCGTGTCTGAAGATGCTTCATGACACTCCATACTGCTTACTGTGAAAAACTGAACGGCATTCTATGCAATTTTATTCCATAAGAAATGAAGCTCTGAGAATTTACATTCCTAATTTTTCAATAATAACAGCCTCACAGATCCTAATATAATATTGTATAAAGGCAGAGCTGCACAAACCCGGGGCGCCAGGACGCCGTGGCAACTACATTTTGTACAGTGGCGCCTCATATGTACGGATCCTCAGTGTGGAACTTGCTTGTTACCCCCCCCCCCCCCGCCGCCTAGAATTTTGAGTGGGCTCATATGTTTTTGGAAACTTTCAGCTTCTCTTAGGTAAACGGTAGTCGGGGAAAACAAAACACGTAATTAACTCCACGGAATAGTCCCTGAAACGCTGATCGTCCCCCACCTCGTGACATAACGCTGTCTTTTACGAATCAAAAAAGGTTATATACTACTAACAAAGTAACAAACAATACTTCACAACAAAAGCTGTTAACTGTGACTTGCTTTCAACACAAGCACGATTTTCTTCACAAAATCAAAACCATGACCAAGCCACGCAGCTGGAGTTTATTTACGCACATCTGCGGCTGCCGACGAGTCCAATTTTGGAAAAAAAAAAAAATCGTTTCAGTCCAGCAAACAGCTGTGGATTCGACAGCTACCAGACACTCCAGACTCACACGTTTCTGAATCATTTGAAAGAGGTTAACGAATTCAACAGTGTTTACAGTCAACACTGTGTTTTCTCCGAACAAAGACGGGCACTACAAAAAACTTATTACGCAGGAAGTAAAGAGCGATCTGCAGTTCCTCCGCAATTACAGCGATGGAAGAAACGCGGTGACACAGCGTCGCCCTCGAACGAGCAACGAAGTAGAGCTCCACTGATGGGTCAATGCGTTCTCAGCTTCAAGGAAAATACTCGACAGTGTACGCTGGTCATTTGTTACTTGAGAAGACAGCGGGAACTCTTAACAGAGTGCTACCGGACGACGCCGTTGGCTTTGAACTTTACTTAGCGACGTTGCCGGTGTCTAAACCAGCGTTTTACAAACTGGTTTGACTAACGAACATTTCTGGGCTTGAAATATACCGACAGAACCCAAAAAAGCGTCTGCGAAATAATATATAAAATAAGGAAAATAAAACTTTTTTTTGTACCGAAAACTGCATACACACAATGTTTCTTACTTAACGTCTTCCTGTCTGTGTAGTGTCAAGCTCAGCTGTCAAGAGCATCCCCCCCCCCCTCCACAAATTCCCATCAGCACCCCCTTTAGTGAACTCTGGCTGGCTGGCTGGTACAGCACACGGCTGAGTAAGGACCAAGCTGCAGCCAAATACATGGTGAAGCTGGTGAAAGTGATTAGCCAAATTCCGCCATTATCGAAATTTTATCATGAAACGGAACGCCAGGGTTCGGCGAAACGCTGATCTAAACTACACAGCATGGATGACACTTGTAAAATAATAATTACACAGGAAATCCGAGGCATTCGAAGCAACGCCTGCCCCAGTGACAGGCGTCATCAATACCAATAAACGAGGGTCTCGGCCGCGGGGGGCCCCCCCGTCAGAACAAAAACATCACTTTTTCATCTCACTCTATGCTCAAGTACACTAAATACGAACATGAAACTGGACTGGCATCTATTCTATATTATTATTCGACTTCTTGCTTCAAAACGAAGAACACCCCAATATTTTGAAAAGAAAAGTTCGGACCACAAGAATAAACTGCAATTAACTTTGTCTACAACCGGTCAAATTGCTTTCTTATACAATGAATATCATCCTCGAATTTCGCTTAGCTATGAACTATATAACACGGCCTCTGTTACACTGTTCAATTCAAATTTCAACGACCCGCCATACGGCAGTGGAGCACACTACTACAGGCCCTCAGTCCACTTCCTGCGGCTTGTGGTCACGACTGGCCTACACCGCATCATTCACCAACAGATATGAGGCCTCATTTACACGGGCAACAGAGTCGCCGGCGACTGGTCTTCCATCGACAGAGCATACATAACAAACAATGAAGACTTTCACACGGTCGACTGTCTGCGTACTGTCTTCCGTCGACAGAATTGCTGTCGCCTTTCCTCTCTTGTCGCTCGAAGACAGGCAGACTGACGGGAGACGACAGAACCACGCAGCTGTGTAGGTGAGGTTTCTGACAGGCAACAGTCTCCACGGCGACTCGAAGCACACACATGTCAACCGTCACAAAAGAATTTGTAAATTGGGTTGTATTTCGCCTAAATTGTAACCTGAATAATTAAGTTACTAATTGAAATACCGCGATTACCTGAGTGTAACTGCTACTCTGTCTCTGGATGGTGCAGACTGCCTCACAGTTGTGATTTTTTTTTTTTTGCTTTGTAGTGAATACAGTTCTTCAAGAGTCCACACACATTCTAAAATAATTAAAAAACGCTTCGTCTCTCTTCAGATCTTCAAAAAGAGTCCAAAATAACCCGTTGTCTCGCCCATCACATATTACAGGGTGCATCCACATTTTTATCCTTTTCTGCTTGAGTTCTCTTCGGGCCCACACACCAATACTCTCTTCCAGTACCAGCATTGTATTCCGCGTTCATTTTCACAGATGATAAGGTGAGTGACGTCACAGCGACAGATTTCTCGTAGTCGTAGGGGCACGGGAGGCCAGCCGCCTGTCTCTGGGCGACATGTCACCCGTCGACTGAGTCACCCGCGTGAAAGGAGGCGTAAAACGACAAATCCTAGAAGTAATGCCTGGTGAAACCCCGCCGGGCGCATGCATATCTGTCTCTTGAAAGTGTTGTGTGTTGTTAGGAAGAGGTCTCTGTGTCGGGCTGATCGCCTGTCCAGAGGAGTCCTACAGACTGTGTGGTGTCTCTGAGAGTTATCGTGAAGCCTCGATAATGAGGAGGCCCTGGCCCACCAGCGGCTGTCGCGCCATGGGAAAAAAAATGCCTAGTGGAAAATGCCACTATTTGTCCGAAATAACGACGCACCGGGATCTTCACTCTTCTGCGATACTGCGCGGCGTGGGTCGGTAGGTCGTTACCACGGGCTGCTTGTAAACAAGGACAAGCAAACGGTGCCTAGTTCACTACGAACCGACGTCATTGCTCCGAACAAGTTTCGGTGTTTGGAAGACATTAACCCTTTCAAGACGAAGCGTATCTGTTCTATATAAGGACTCAGTGCGTACCGCGCTGTAAACACTCTCCACTTCGGTTATAAAAACCAGCCTCCTAATGTTATATAAGGCAAAAGTTGCTGTTTGTTCTAAGATCCGTACAAAACACATAAACGCAATGCGGGCACCACGTACAATTTTTTAATGTTAAACCTGGTGGTACGTAAAGTTACCGCTAGGCTTTAAAAGGTTAAAAGCTGCAACAGCAAGTTGGCCCACGGGCCATAAATGCACAATTACTTCATGCCTAGTAACTGGCTTTGTCCTACTAAAAAGGGAGTACCTAAACAATGAAACAATGAAACCACCAGAAAGCAGAATTCGTGCCGGGAAGTTGTGCTTGTCATTAGCCACCATGTCAAGCACTGCGCGCAGTCAGCACCGCTATCATAAAATACACCAACCTGTCCCACTGAACATCCTACCACCACCACGTACTACACCAGGCCACAGCAAACCCCACAGAACTGCTACTGAGGCACTGGGTGCGATGACCAACAACATACAGTTTCACTCCTGCCATCTAGGGAGGTGACAGCGCGAACCCAGCTTCAGCACGGGTTAAGACTTCGCGGCAACTGAAATCGGCCATATCTATGATCCACTTGAGATATTCTCCAATTTACTTGTGTGTCACTGACCCCAAGATTACAAACCCAACTCCTGTACGTTTATTCATTTCTAACGCCCCTCGTTATAAACCGATCGCAAGTTCCTCGATTAGAAAGCCTTAGTTGAATCGCTGTTCCGCGTTATATAATAAACCTTATTCGACGCCAGCAAGAGCTCCGTGAGCGTACAACCACACACAACAAAACTGAGACAAGCTGACACATGCCCAACAAATTTGAATGCTTTTTAAAAACATATCAGTTTTAAAGGTTGGCAGCAACGTTCTAGAATAAAGAGGCTTGTCGACCTTCACAGGTGAGTTCAAAACAAGAATGGCTCCGACCATGAAGCAGACAGCGGGGAGGGGTAACAGGTAAGGGCAGGTTGCATGCCGTGGGGGACTGGCTCCGTTCATGTGCAGCGTCACAAGTCACTTCTATTTACAGTATAGAGCACGCTGCATATCTCCGGAGGGCTAATGTGCACTTGGGGGGGGGGGGGGTGGAAGGGATCGCTTTAAGGAAAATGTGGATCACTGGCAAAATATGATATTAGGCACCACTTTCTACGACTTCTGCATAGAGAAATTAGTTTAGAACTTGGTATCCGTTCAAAATTTATTTACATTAATGGAAGCAAACGGGAAAGAACAAATAATAAGACAAGTTTAAAACTACCAACGTCTGAACATTATTTTTCAAGACACATTACGTACTTAACTTTGACAATTGGGCGAGAAACTGTCTGCACGTCTGTTTCAGCGATATGTATCTTGAAATACTCCAAAGAAAATCTGATTAACTACACAACCACTTACGTAACTACATGGGGTAGAGCCCGCCTTTTGAAGGTAATGTTCCCCAGACAGTCATGAAATTCCCCGCTTTATGTAACCAAAGGTTCGTCACCACTTGCACAACAAACCGCCACTTGCTCGTTATGTAAGCCAAATGAATACAGACCACGCCATCCCATCCAATTTCATTAACATCTATTTTAATATCAGCCTCCCATTTAACCCTAATTCTTCCAAGCAGTCTATTTACTTCACGTGTCCCAATCAAAATCTATAAGACTTCCTCTTCTCTCCCTTACGTGCCACATGCCCCGCCCAGCTCATTCTCCTTGATTTGATCACCCGAATAATATTCGGCAAAGTTCCTCAGTGTGCAGTTTCCACCAGTCCCCTGTCACGTCCCACCTCTTAGTACCAGGTATCTTCTGGAACACCTCCAACCAATGTTCTTCCTTTGGTGTGAACGACCAGGTTTCACACCCATAAAACACAACACTTTAGTTCTTCATAGTTTAATCTTCATGTTTTAGCTAGCAAACGGAAAGACAAAAGCCTCAGGAGGAAAACGTAGCAGGCATTACCTGAATTTAGTCTCCTATTCACTGGCTACCTGGAATCAGTAAAACAGGCTCGGGCAGCCTAAGAAAATTTGTTAATAAACTGGAGGTCGAGGGTACAAAAATGTTGGGCACCCCTGTCCTGGCCGACGCTATATATATGCAACTGAGGGCCTGTCACGAAATAAACGAAGAAATAAACAAGTGGCACTTACAAGACTCTTCTTACGTCGTGACGATTCAAGAGTACATATATCTAGCTTCACAGAGCAGAATAATTCTTTAAAAGCTGACAGCAGCTACAAAGGACACTCGATTTCCGAAATGTACGCTACATTACGGCGTGCTAGCCAGTCTACCGGTGGAAGCGAATGAATGACGACGATAGTCACTACGCCGGTCAAGAAATTCCCCATCTCCAAAGCTGTAACAGGTACTGACCGGTCCACCGCTGAGAGCGAATAAACCAAGAAGCAACGCACAAAACGAGATTTTGGGGGAAAAGTTAAGTGATGCAGATCCTCTTTCTACATGTTTATTTTATACTGCACTAATGTGCGTTGTTTGCTGACAAATGAATATTTGGACGAGTGGGTGAAAAAGCCCTTTGTGTTGCTGCCAACCAAGGAAAAAAAAACGCGGAAAATTGCAAGCAGGTCCGTTACGTGCAAGCGTGCAGTGCAGAGGTACGTTGCAATCACACCCAAAAACAACGGACAGAATCCGTAACGGAATGCAAACTTCTGCTACCTCCACGACGCAAGTCGTCACTCAACCGGTCAAGAACTTCCCCCAGCTTCTAAAAAGAAATACGAAATTTACAGACACTCCGGAAAGAAAGTTCTGCATCCACCTTCGAGGTACTCCACCTTGGAAGTGAAGGTAGCAAGTTCCTCCGAAACGTCAGCAAACTTCACCAGAAATGCGTGATCTCAGACTTCCGCTGCGATGCAGATGGGATCTGCCCTGAGTGGTGGTTGTGTATCGACGTTTCGGGACAACGTATCGGTCCCATATCCGAGGGTCAAGAAGTCCAAGAAGAAAGCCCCGATTCTCATCCTGACAGTAGCAGTCAACGCGATAGGAACCTCCAGTCCCATTCACTACCGCACTCACCAGAGACCACATATGGAATCCGCACACACTCTCACAGGCCTACTGAACTACTATGGAATCTACTTTAATATTATCTTTTACCTATGGCTGGGTCTCGCACCTTGTCTCTTTCCTTCAGGTTTATCAACCATAATTTGCAAACATCCGCCACCGTCTCTAAATGCCGCCTGAAGGAAATCGAGCAGCTCGGAATAACCATACCCATGAAGCCTATTCACCAGGTACCCGGTACGCGTCTCCGGCGAGCTACAGTCCAGCCGTGAATGACGACATGTTATATCCACGCTGGCCAAAAATCACATTCCAAATCCTTCTTGCGTCAAATTCGCGCTCATCTTCCAATCTCAATCGACTATATCGACCTAAGCATCTGAACCAACGTTTTTAAGTAACCAAAAGTACAAGACATTCAGACATGCAACTCCAAACTCCACGGAGCAGAGTCCTTCTCGAGAAGCCGTAAGATCCTCAGCAAGTCAAGAAATTTCCCGCATTTTAAAGAACCACAATGTTCTTTCCAAACTCGAATACAGACTGCGACAAAAAAAAACTGAATGGAGGTACGCTGTCGGTTTTTAGTACCTTCAATTCTCATTCGGGCCCGTAAATATGTCTTGCAATATTGCAACACACAGGAAACATCGCCCCTCTTATGTTCATTTACCTCTGGGAAAAAAAATCTTTTTTAATTTTTCTGCGTAATACACATAGGCATCCATCCAACCCCAACTGACAGAACAACACAGAGTTTAACATTCCAAAAGAATCAACTCTTCAGCAACACCAATATCAGAACCCCAAATCTTGCACACTACGAACCTGCCTGGCTTTCTGCTCAGCACACTGTGCAAGAAAAGTCAACCCGAGGTGTTTTATACCGAACTGCAGACGTACACCACTACTACGGACACAACTCCAGGCATCAAATAAAGCGTGCGTGTATCTATACACCAAGAGGAAGGTGTCACTTCCGACTTGAATTGTGTTCTCACAATTATTTCACTACTGCCTGCACCCAGTCTCGTCCACAGACTCCACAAATCAACTAACGGGAAGCGCTTTTTGTTCCTGGCATTTCCACAGCAAAACTGTACACTTGGCTACAAAGACACACTGCCCCCTCTACGTAGCGACATGCATACCAATACTTCGCGTCAAGCACTGTAATTTCATTCCTGCATCAAACAAAAAACACACACACATGCAAATACGCACAAAAAATTAAAACAACCGAAAGATTTTAAAATATGCGAGCGGAATGTCAAATAGGCAGACCCATAAAAGGTACTGGACGATTCCGGAAAGCTAACTGACAGCTCGCAATTACTGGAACACACTCTGGATATTTATCAAATACAACACTTGCTGGAGAGACTGAACACAATCTGGGTGTTCATCAAATACAACACTTGCTGGAGAGACTGAACACAATCTGGGTGTTCATCAAATACAACACTTGCTGGAGACACTGAACACAATCTGGGTGTTCATCAAATACAACACTTGCTGGAGACTGACCAAACAACACACTGATTAGGATGATTACGGAGTGCTAATCACGGCAGTTTGCTGCATTCAATATTCATGGAAAAAAGGTAAAGTAAATTTTCTTCAACGTAGTTTCGCCTCAGCTACAAATCCTACAAAATCGAACGGGTCTCAAAAGCCAGCCGATTTTGTGTTTCTATCCTGAACCAAATGCCCAGAGACAGAACTGCTTATGTGGTTACCAAATTCGGACTTCACCGAGATGTAAGCAAAACAAATTTTCCCCTGTCCATACTACGAAGTCACATAAGGACAGTAGAGATATGGGTCCTCTCATTCGTACGTTAGGCACTCAATGAAGGTGAGTGGTTAACTTCACGGTCCGGCCGCCCTGGTACCCACCGAATAAGAAGGCGAGTCCGCCCCAGAGTCGGTATGGCCTTTTGGATAAGCAAACAATCTCTTGCCCCTACAGCGAATTGATCCCCCGGGCCTTCCATCCCGTAGCATGGTCGCTTCACCGATTACGATATCCCGGTTCCTCTCACTGAGATGTTGAGGGGGAAGATAAAACTGATCAAACACAATTTATCGTTATACCATATAGGCTACTCTGCACTTTTATGAGTTTCCAGGCACCGCATAAATTCGCTTAAAATTAAAAGAAATGTACGAACCTGGCAAACATAATGTACGTGAAATGTATAATCTACATCACAATGTATTCTGTTACAAAGGCAGGTGCTACTGGCTCTTTACAAGACAAGCATATTCTTCTTGCTGTAGCAAAAATCAGCATTTCATCATACCTTGTACACAGCCACGCAGTACCTGATAGACAGCACACAAGTGTGAACAGGTACACCACATATGTACGGAATATACGCTCCGCCAGAACACCGTGCTACAAGGGCACGGACTGATGAAAACAACAAACGGGAACAATACATAAAATAAAGGTATGATGCAGTAATTAGTACAAAGCCCCGCTGACTTCCCGCTGAAATTTCATGCAGGAAACTTTATTACTCCCAATTTTACTAGGAATACCAGGCGATCCCTCCCACTGATTCACCCGTATACTGAGTATCATAGTGACTGTGGGCTATTACGACAGCACAATTTCCCCTGAATACACAAACCATTAACTTGAAACGTTCCTGAAAAACTGCTTTACAGCACAAGCGGTGCCGCTACTTACAGGTAAATTTGTAGCAGCTAAGATCAAGGCAGCAACACCGACCGAAGCATGCTTCCATACTCACAGCTTCATATGGAAAAACTACTGAGTATTGCCACCTGACGTACATGTCCGCAATTGTAACAATGACTTGCTATAAAGGCACAAAGGACAGAATTTCAACTCTTGGGCTTTATACGGATGCTGCTCTTACAATGGCGGCTACATGGGTAAATACAGTATTTTGGCATACAGTTCCAGTCAAGCCTACGCCTCCTTCATTCCAGGGGTGTCCTGAATCTTTACAAGACCACGTGTAAGCCTCCTACGATAGAGGATAAGACCATTAGTCTAAAGACACGGGACAATAAAACTGTGGACAAACATCCATGCCACCGAGTGGGATTCGAAGCGGTAATCCCCCGGAACGAATGACGCAAGACTCTCACGGCGGCCAGGACAGGCAGCTAAAGCACTGCGCATGTCAGAACACCATTACACCTTTGATGCTGATAGCCGAAAGCCGACTTCGGTACACATAATACAATTATTTGTCTTGCCACAGACAGTTACCATGTTTATTACCGACCAGCTCTGGCCTACACACACGCGAATAGAATGATTTATTTGAACAGACGGTCGTAAAGTTTGCAAATGTAATGGTAGCACCTTCCGTTACACGCAGCATTAGTATTCTATTCCAACTTCAGCCTGTTACTGAAATTAGGATCGGCGTTACGAAACTCATCTATCCTATAAAGACGCCATTTACTCATTTACTACGTAAACAAACCTGGCCGCAATGTAACTAACCTCTTCCGGCACCATTTAACCCTTTAAAGACGAAGCGTGTCTGTTTTATATAAGGACTCAGTGCCTACCGCGCTGTAAACACTCTCCACCTCGGTTATAAAAACCAATCTCTTAATGTTTTATAAGGCAAAAGTTGCTGTTTGTTCTGAGATCCGTACAAGACACATAAACGCAATGTGGGCACCACGTAGAATTTTTTAATGTTAAACCTGGTCGTATGTAAAGTTACCGCTAGGCTTTAAAAGGTTAATTGATACAACGCTGATGGTGATCCAGGGAACAAAATAAATCATCATTAAAGGAAGTACTGGGCAACATTCAAAACGTCAAGCGACTGCTAGCTTCCCAACAAGGACCCGCCCCATGTCGTTCATTTAGTCAATCGCTCAGAGCACTAGACAAAAAAAAAGCAGACATTAATCACATTTTAAACTGTACGAAATAAACAAATTCCCAGCCAAGCCGTTGCCGGCTTCTCACTGTGGATGCCCGACTTCAGTCCCAAGGGATTCTACGTGTGATATATGGAGGACAGTAACAACGGAACGCGCTTTTCTTGGGGCCTTCTGTTCTTCCTTGCTAGTTCACATTCCAATTACCCGTACCCATTCATCCAACATCCAGGCACGGATGATGTGCTCATTTGCGGTGTATTTACGACAGTGATATACTCTCATCCCACGCGGAGAATAAAGAAAATAAAACACGTTCCCGTATTTTCAGAAATAAAAGGTTGGCTTACACTCCAACACGTCCAACATGCGGCCAGCCTGAGACTGCAGCAAAAAACTGTTTACTGGCTACGTCCGCGTGAACTGCGGTATTCGATGGACTAAATTAATGAATACGGAGCATTAGTGGAATGTGTAAAACCGACGGATTGGGGAACCTCCTGTTCGGTTCACTTGGTCCACTACAATGGACTACAGCGGGACTGGAACCGGGCCTCCGCGATGAGCAGCCGTTGACTAACCGCCTCGTTATTATGCGCAGTTCCAAGCACGGTCGCAGTCCGCGCACGAGGAACTGTGCACCACAGACTGCAGTACGATATGCAGCCAGCTGATTGTGGTCGAGATGCCGCCTTTTCCAAACTGTATAAAATACAATGTTGAAACGAGTGAAGTACTTGTAGTTGCCACCGAAAACAAAGTCCACCTCAGACAAGTTTTCAGTAATTTCTTGAAACTGGGCACTGTCAGTAATGAGACAAATTCAGTCGCTTTGCCGTTCGCTTCACGCCATGACCAATAGCTGAGACAGCCTCTTCCACCCATCCACTAGACACCTGCACAGCTATCACAGGACGTTTCATCACAAAGTTACCAGTCCCGATACAAAAGATATCTTATCTTCTTATCCGTGATAACAACATTCAAGATACCTGCCAGTACACTGCTTCCAAAGTTAACGCCACCATGGAATGACACTGCAAACTTTAACACACAGAGATCAAAATCGACATCGCCAACTCTTTTCCGCGTGAAACTGTAACGTGAAACGTGACAACTACCTCCACTGGTCGTGTGGTCGTGTGCTGCCAATTCAGCAAGTTAAAATAAAAATGACGGGTCTATACGTGTAGAAAAAATTGAATATTATTACGTTTACATTACTATTTGAAGTACACGAGTATATATATATATATATGCATGCATGTGTGTGTGTGTGTAATCTGTGTATACTTATACACAGATTACACACAAGCCCCGATATACTGCCACTGTCTATTGCCTGCAACTTGTGGCGGTTTATTGAAGGAGGAGGTGCACTGAAATACTGTACAATCGGTGATTTCTGTTCACGGACTTTCATGGGCGCTAAGCGAGGGTGCCGTATATCGGGGGGTGACCGTGTGTGTGTGTGTGTGTGTGTGTGTGTGTGTGTGTGTGTGTGTGTGTGTGTGTGTGCGCGCGCGCGCGCGCGCGTGCGTGTTCGAATGCTTTAATGCACTGTTTTTCGGTAAATAAATGTTCCAGAAAACATTCGATAACTGAACTTGCATTTCATACCGACGACGTTTTGTATATGGCTGGCTGAATGACATAGAACACATAAGGGCGGACATTGCCGTGACCCGCCGTGCACTTCGACCAATCCTGATCTTCGGCGCAGATTTACTAACCCAACTCTACAAGCACAGCCCTTCATAAAATGCTAACAGTACGTGAGCTGGCCGAATTCTCCGCCTTCTAGGGAACCCTCCGTTTCGTCACAGTGTTCAACACAGGCCGCCACCGTGTCATATCGTATGTAGGCGAACACAGTTCACGCTCTCGCCCTACCTTCAAATCCGCTGTAACTTCATCCGTCCATCTATGCGCAACTCTCTCGTCTGGTTTCAAATCAAAATTTCTTAAAAATAGCCTCATATGCAGTGTACACCTTACAGTTAGACAAAACGCACAATGGAATGAGCTATTAAAACATCAACTGTCGAAACGTTGGTAAGATTAAACTGTACGAACTGGTTCACACCTGTCACGACTTTCGGCACGCTACATTTATTTTACTATTATCTTTGGCTTGTATCCAAGCTCTTGCCAAATCAAAAAACTGCTAACAAAACTCACCCCTCGGTTACATATTTTGTAATTTGGTATGCGTAACATTACGCATGGATATCCAATACCTGCAGCACAGAAGGCACGGTACAAACTTATTTCGTGTAGCGACATCCACTGGTATCCTGACATCTGTTTCATCTCCGCGTTTCATTCACAATACGACAGCCAAGCACACGATATTTTACATCCGTGTTTAGACATTAAACTGGCACAGCGGTCGCGATGAACCCGCAATGAAGAGGAAATGCGTTCAAATCTCATGTGCCGACCTCCTAACCAGATGGGACGTACGACGCAGATAACGGAATGAAAGAAATGAGATAACGAAAGAAAATACGAAAAAAAAAATGATCCGCTGGGGGTCTTTACCACACACAGTAAGCCTCGATAGCTTCGTAACAGATCCTCCCTGCCCGATACTGTTTGAGGTCGTTAAAGAAAAGTCGACAAAAGCCGGGCATCAGCAAGCTGCAACGTCTATTACTTTAATTAATTACTTTTATTGTCTGTGTCGCGACAATAATTGCGTCACAAGTTTGCTCATTATCGGCAGTAACGAACCTGACCAATGAAGTCTTTGTTTCGCGGTCATTTTGGATGGTAATTACTGTCGCGACCGTGCTACAAGTCTGGCTTGTTGGTACGGAGGCGCGGCCAATGCCGCGTGGACTCTGCATATACTGCGACGGTGGAAAAATTGAATCCTTTGTTACAACCTTGCTCGAAGTAAACATTCACGCATTAAAACTGGGGCAATAACGGAAAACCAAACGAGAAAGAAAGTGCTACAGAACAGTGTCCAATTAACAAATCTGTTAGACCAGATCGGTTTATCGAGCATTAAACAGTGACACAACCTCAGCGCCTGACTGAGCATCCAGGATGTCACACCATCCGCGCCATCCCGTTCTGCTTCAATGACAAGACCCTTGACGTCTTAACGCGGTCAGCTCTCTACTGAAAGGCTTCCGTTCGATGAACTAGCGTAATAAACAATTATCTTCTAATGGGGGGAGGGGGTGGCGTGGCGGCGGCAGAGAGGCGAGAAGAATTACCAATGCCTGCCCACATTTACTGCGCACGCCGAAGAGGTGACTGTATTTTCGGACTACTTTACTGCATGTGGAACTTGATGAACCGCGGTATAACGGTAGAGGTAAACCATCCTACTCCTGGGTGAAGGTCAGTACTCGTGGGTATCAGAAACCAACCGCTTTTTCGGCCAGTAGTACCAACGGAAGTTCTGGAAGATGTCATGCACACTCGCTAAACAGCTGTCTGAACTAACCACAACTCCTGTTATTGTCCGAGTACTGAATGCGGATGCTAACTCCTTCCGATTTACCTGCAAGCCATGAGTGGGAGTACAGTCCGTTCCTCCTTTCCTCGCCACGAACCGCCTTCCGTACTAAGAAAACAGCAGAAACAGAGAACAAATATGATAATACTAAACGCCGCCACCTGACTCGATCCTGAGCCAGTTCAATCCATTTCGTTCGTCACAACTTATCTTTGCAAGTATGCTACGTCACACGCTCACACAATGCCGATTCACCATTACCAAGCAGGAAGTAAAAAAAAAAGACAACGTGTACTGTCCCCCAAGCAACAAACTCATGTTTTCCCTACAGTGCGAACACGAAGAGAGTCTTTCCACATTCCATCACATCACGAACATGGATACATTAGAACAGCCCCTCCAAACACTGTGCACTGAGCCACCAATCCGCAGTTAGAAAATAGTTTATACGCGCCCGCCCCCCCCCCCGCACGATTCCGATGTTCCATCTCCACTGCACCTAAGTGCTGCGGAGGGCTCAACCTGTCCGGGATGCTGCGCCTTATTAGACCCTGTATATGCCCTTTTCATACATGTTCGCGCTTCCATAACACAACCTAACGACCTGCTGCGTAAATCCCGATATCTAATGGCCGATACTTACACTTTACGCGCACTGCTACAGAATGGTAACAAATCAAACCAAATATTTTTAAACCGTGACAAAAAGTGTAACGGTTAAAACTAGAATCTAACAAAATTCCAAGGCAATTAGCAGAATGGAAACTGAAACCCGCATTGTTACAGAATCTGTAAAGGGAAAGCAATCCCATTAAGACCTGGATAGGCCCTGAGGGTTCCAGGAGGCTGAGGCCGCCAGATCTGAAGACAATCGACACATGAAGGCGGTAAGGTTGTCAGCCCTACGCACAGGGCTGTGGACTCGGTACATAAAACCTCCGACTGCGACTCCACCTCCTTCATAAAAGCTCAATATGCACTACATAATAATAGTGAACCTACTGAAGCGGTAAATGGTATCACACGACATTTCATCACCACCGCGTGAAACATCAGGCTACTTCTTATGACTTATAACCTACATTTAAGTGTAAGTGTAATGGTTACTGTAGCTACTATCTATTTAAGATTTTATATCGAGGTCGGAGTCGGTACATTTTTGCCGACTCCGACTCCACCCAAAATTCCTTCGGACACCGACTCCGGCTCCACAGCCCTGCCGAGGCACCCGCCGAAAAAATTTGTAACTAAACTTAATACTGTTGGTTTTGCAGGCAGACGGCAAACCGAACTGCTGCAGACTCTGTCACTAAACTTAATCCTGTTAGCTTTGCAAGTAGACGGAAAACCGCACTGCTACAGACTCTGTCACTAGACTTAATACTGTCAGTTTTGTAGGCAGGTGCTGTAAACGTACACAGAAGAAAGGAGAGTATCGTCAATCATAACCGTTTTCTTATAGTAAATAAGTTGCTATTTATTAAGCTACATGTTTCGGCTCACCTACAAAAGAGCCATCATCAGGCAGTAAGATACAAAGGGAAAATCATACACGTGTTACACCTTATGCAGCTTTGGTATTATCTGTGTTGACATCTAAACTTGTATATCATAAAATACACACACACACACACGACATACAATGAGAAGCAAATTATTGGGTAGTCAGTTAAAAGGTCGCCAATATTTGTAGTTATAATCACAATAGTGTGAATTATAAATTATTAAAATTGTTAGAGTTATTAAAATTATCAGAACTGGTGCTTCCCGGTACAACTGCACAAATTAATCAGTGATGGTTGCCAAGTAGACGTTATGTCTTTTTCATCTCTGTATACATAATTTTAAAAAATGTATGTTGCTGTCATACATATATGTGTGTGTTTTATTTTCTGGTTCGTCGTTCTATACGGGGATTACATAAGTGTGGACAGATTCTCTGAGTCCCCTGTTCCTACACCGGCCTCTGGCACTCCATCACTCTTCATGAAGATTTCTAAACACATCCATAATTAGCACTTTGTATCTTACTACCTGATGACGTCTCTTTAACAGGTAAGCCGAAACCCGTGGCTGACTGAATTTTAACTTATTATACGAAAATTATTGTAACTGACGATACTCTCCTTATCTTCGCACATTTATATAACGCCGTGATGTCATGCTTACGATAAACCTTCAGATCATCAATAAACAAACAGTTGCAAGTCTTCATGTCTTCACAGCGATATGGTCGACTCCGCTCTACTGGGCCATGATGTCGCGACACTGAATACTGTTCGCGGTTTCCAGCGTTTCGAAGAACTGTATCTATAACCGGCACTGCATAATTGTAACAACTGACAGCGTCGTTAAATATACACTACAAGAACCGCTTGCCTACCAGTGAACTGCATCCAGAGCCAGTTGAATTCAGTCAACCTCCTACTTGAAATCCTTCCCAATAAATGGGTGCAAAAACCGACAGCCAGGTCGCCGTTGCGACTAAATTTTGTACGGTGGCGCCTAATATTTATGGGTCCTCACTACAGAACTTACTCCACATCACCTTTCTGGCACCCATAGTTTTGAGGTGGCTGCTAGGTTTTTTTAAAACTTTGTGTACTCCTGAAGATACCCTTCCACTTACGTCGAGACCAATCAAATTACATCCTACCCTCATATCTTCCAAATAACATTCGGACTTTTGGTGAACTCAAAGACGCAGAGCCCCTTCTGAGAGGCCGCTCTGTCAACTTCTCCTCCTGTCAAGAACGCATCAGGCATATTATTAAAAAAAGTGTTAAAATAACGTCACAAAGCGTTCAATCGGTCCTGCGTAGATTCAGTGCTGTGATTTATTTAACAGAACCGTGACTCATTAAACACGAAAAAAATTTCAGCTTTTAGAGCTGGAAAGTGGCACTACGCCGTTAAATCAAATTCAGGGCCCCTTGGGAAATCCACGACGGATGAAACTGCAAACGGAATAGAAAGCATTAAAACGTACAGCAATAAAAAATTCAGTAACAATGATTTGTGAGCTCTCCTGCCGGTCCACGTACAACGTGTCGTATTCAGATACACATACAAAGTACATGCTAACACATAACGATGCTTTTCAGACTATTTACTGAAAAATAACTAACGCACAGTTAACACTGTAACTACACGAAAGTTCAAAGCTGCATGTTTGCACCGCACCTCATATCCACTTAGGATTTGTGGGGTAATATACACGTACTTGCAACTTGTACACGAAAACATGTTACCTTTTCATTTAAAACTACCACCTTATAAATTACAATTCACAAATTAAAGTTTTATAAATGAATCTTTATTACTACCCCGCAGTTACACAATACGTAATCACTTAACTGACATGTAATCTGCCTGTGTTAAGCTCTGATATTTGATTTTAATGACTGATACAAATTCGAATTACGGTTGCAAGCCTTTCGTTTTGGCACCCGCATTATGCTTTGAGCTTTCACTTTATTCACACAAACTGTAATCAAACGGAGGAATTTATTCCACGAACGTTTGTATTCGACATTTTTAAAAAGAAACCGAAACAAAAAACGAAAATAATCCACGGCTATCAGGCCTTGTAAGTTTCATTTTTGTGGCAGAAAGTTTTCAGGTTGCATTTTACTGACAGAAACTCGCCCAGAACAGAAATATTCACTGGGCCAAGGGTGGGCTCGAAAGTTTCATTTTACTGACAGATAACTGAAATAGTTGATGTTGCTTCCGCTACAAAAGCAACATTTTTTCGAGGTGGTGGTGCACCCACAACTGTGAAAACTTCCAGTATTACGTGAATCCGTTTTTTACATCGTTGGTTACCTCAGCGTTTTAGGTCGGCACAACAAAACCCACAAATTGCTGTAACGTTTACTAAATGTCGCGGTTAAAACATACATTCACTTGTCGCAGTATTTAAGAATGTTCTGCAATATAATATTGTGAATACAGAAGACTGACGTTACACTTGCCACTTTCCGTCATCCAACCGGCAATTCTGTGGAAATGTAACGATTAATTTTAAAACGACGCATGCCCGCTGTGTTATCAATTACATACATATTCGGTACACCGTCACACACAACTCTAAAATACCCGTTAATTGGGCAACATGTTTCGGCTTGAAAAACAAGCCGGAACACGTAACCTAATTAACTTGTACTGTAGAACTGTGTATAACTACATACCGAATACACACATACATTTATATATATATATATACACACACATATATATGTGTAATTATGAACATGCGTACTCGAAACACTTGCGCTACCATTTTATGCAAACTGGGTGAAGTCCGTTCTTCCTTTCCATCTTGTAAATTCTGTCAAGGAACTACCTTCAAGCAAGGCGTGCAGAAACAATGCCTGCTGAAAAACTAAGTCATTTTCATTTAGCGAATCTCTATCACACGGCGATCTCACGGTCGATTCTGTTGACCCAAGACCAGTCGCGATCCACTACTTCATACGTAATTAACCTTTTAAAGCCTAGCGGTAACTTTACGTACCACCAGGCTTAACATTAAAAAAATTCTAAGTGGTGCCCACATTGCGTTTGTGTGTTTTATACGGATCTCAGATTAAACAGCAACTTTTGCCTTATACATCACTGAGTGAACGGTTTTTGTAACCGAAGTGGGGACTGTTTACAGCGCGGTACGCACTGAGTCCTTATATACAACAGATTACGTTCCGTCTTGAAAGGGTTAATTTCCAAAAGCACAGCCCACGAACTGATGATCAATCCCTCGAGAAACACCCATTTACGTAACTCACGGTGCACTCCGCCATCGCAAGAACTCGTCACTGTACCCTTATCCTGAGCCACTTGAATCCACTCCACCTCTTCGCATACCATACCCTTCAGAACCATTTCAGCATTATCCATGCGTAGGTCTTTCAGTACATTACAACAAATTATGGCATTCACAACGCCCTGCAATTAAATATTTTGTTAACAATACAGGTTTCGGCGACGACCTGTAAAAACTGCGCGTTTCTTCGTCTGGGAAAACATGATATCAAAACCCGAAAGATAGAGGCCGGAAAAACATTTCGTAACTGTCATGACAGCGTCACACTGCACAGCACTGACACTCACATCCTTTATCAATACGAAGGGCAAAATCTAGTTTCCGACACAAACTACGTCACTAACACGTATACGACTGCAACGAACGAAGCTACTTTGTAAGACGACCATCGGTTCTGGATTCCTGCTTACGCGCTGAACCAAGTGATAACCTTGCAGAACTTACCTGTAATCGCGGCAAACACACACGACGTCAGCAACACTGCGCCTCTGCTGAACTTCCCCATTTTTGTATGACCGATGCTCACCACCCTCACTTCTTCCCGTATAACACGACAGTACAGTGTTTCCTTATATTCTCCCCGTGGAAACAAATTGCAACTCCCCTGCCTTCTGCAGTTATTAATAAACAAAACGAGCACAACTGCACGAATTAATTCGTGTCAGATGTGAATTGGCGTACTTTCTATTCCCCCCACTATCAACGCACAACACACGAACTCTTGAAACTCCCGCAAGTCTCAGTTTGTGTACCGAGGGACACTCCACAGCACGAAAACACTTCGTAATATACTTTTACGGAATGTACGAGTCTTTGTTTGCTTCAAAACTGTCACGCCACACTTTCGAACGATACTCAAAACCTGTATTTACAACGAAACCAACCGTCTACCGACCGCCACGGCCGTCCCACACTCTATCTCAGTTTCGTTCTTGCCGCGTGTGAGCGAGAAGCCAGTGGCAGCAAAAAAAAAAGGCATCGCCCCTACTGGAACTATTTCCTAGCTGCGGCGCGCGCACACAACCACACTGTACCACTCCGCAATAGCGCACTCGCAATTACACCCACGTTCTCAAACGATACGCGATCTAATAAGCTACGTAAAGAAACCTTTCAGGAAAGACTGTTTGTTAGATGCCTCAAGCTACGCGTCTTTCACACAGCAACCACAAGTATGCACTGCCACGGCATCGTTTTCCTACACAACTAAAAAAAACAACCACTTAACAGTCACTGCCACATACACTCAACCCATCTCTCTCTCGTTCTATCACTCTACAACCTGTTCAAGAATATGGAGAGTCCACTGACCGTAACTAGCGACATCTCTCGGCGATGTCTTCACTTACATCAAGCCACTAATTACAACCCGTGTGATAGTGCAGTTCACTATACAACTCATCTTACGATCTAGACTTCGACGAACGTTTCCCAGTTTAACTGCTTTAAGACTGAAAAAAAGTTCTCTTCCATCCAATTCTCCCATATTTCCAAAACAGCATTGCTTTTTGGAAGGTTCCCAGGCTACACCCCATTGTCCTGACAAGAGCAACGAGTAATGGAGATTAGTGTGGGGCACTGTAGTAAAAACTGCTCAGTGATGTGTAGTGAAATAACTGTTGTTCTGTGATCCATACACAACACATAGACAGATTTTTTAGGCAAAACGTAGAACTTGTGGTTGTTAAACAAGGTGTTATACGAGGTAACCAATGAGCTTTAAAGATACGAAAATAGTCTGTCAAAAACAAGTGAATTGCTGATGGTCTATCTATTTATGTATTTATTCATCACAACTAGATGTCTAACCCTAAGATTTAACGGTTTAATTTGTCCACGGAACCCTTTCGCGGCCAAATATTACTTCAGAACCGTTAATACAGTCCCTACATATGTAGTTACGAAACCAGATCACAAATAAGACAGAATAAAAACAAATGAATGTTGAACAAGGACAAGCTATCACTATCTCATATACTGCACGTATGCAGAAATAAAAAATCACTCCTTATGTACGAAAAAGTCGTGCTAAAAATGTGGCTATTGTATTTATTCTTGTGCTACAACAGTTTACAAATATTTGTACAAAGAACTGTCAAATAAAAACGAAAATTATTTTAAGTGAAGATTACAACAATAACGTTATTTAATTATTTTTGCCCTATAATGAGACTTTCTTGCTGAAACCTTGCTCTTACTTGACGGAACTCCGGAGTTCAACGTTACTCCGGGAAACACCATTCTACTCATTTAACTACCTCGCCTCTTTCAGAATGACATAAATAATATACAAGTACTTCTACACGCAAGAAACTACTATAAAATAGACACTATGCTGACGAGACCAGCACAATAATTGATATACGTATGAATGCACGTCTTCTATTACTTATTCAAAACACTCCCTCAAATGAAACACACGTCAGGGATATGAATTTCCAAACTTGAGAAGGACCGTCGAATGACAGGGGATTCCCCGCCAACTCAGATAAAACTCTCATTTGCTGTAGTCATGGGGAACTCCAACAGAAACTGCAGGTCCCATACCCATACTGGCGTATGTACTGGTCTCACACAAGAAAACCTCTGTTCAACTCTTTCAATAAGAAAATTAATAAGAGTTATACTTGAATATTCAGACCGTACCGCGCAGCAAACACTGTCCGTCTCGGTTATAAAAATCACGTACCACGTAATTAATGCTCTAGAGGAAAATAATCGCTGCTTATTCTCAGACGTATACAAAACACACAACCTAAATGCAGCCTATAGATGGAACTTAGAAGTTTTAATGTTAAACTTGGCGGTGCATTAGGTAGCCACTGGGCTTTACAGGGTTAAGAAAAAGTGTCGAATAATGTGATGCTTTCGTGTAATTGCGCACCAGTACGTGTACCAAAACTGACGTCGCTCTCATCCTGTGGAAGGCACAAGCTGGCTCCCCTCCTGTTTCTTTACATCAGGTTATGTTTTGATAAGATAAAGAGTCTAGAAAAACAGGGACTGTCCCTTCAAATGCACACTTCATAGCGTAGGGTGACCAAAAGTTATCGTATCCCCGAACATGCCTTTTTTAGGGGTAGCTTTTGATGTCCGGGATCTCTTTTCTTCTTTTGTTAAATTGAGTCAACGCCCTATTTTTCTTCATTTCAATCTTACAGTGCTTCAGACCTTCAATAACTAGTCCCTTCTAACATGTTGAAATAATTATGTATGTCCTCTTGGGGCGTTGGTGAGTGATGTCATGCTTCGTTTTAAGGAAGGAAAGATGTTATTGCTACCATTAAAAAAAAACACAGACCACGAAATGATTTTCTCTTGGGAGGGGGGGGGGGGTGTTCTGGCGCAGTGTGGGGGACTGCCATTGGTAGGAGCGACAGACAGTTCTATTACTACACAAAGACTGAAAACTTCAAGAATTTGGAGTAGCGCATAGTGAGTGGGTGCACTGTCCGAAAGCTTGGAAGACGGAAAGTTGCAACTCGCCATTCGCCACGCAATTTTGCGCATCCGCGTATATCGTAAGAGTCGGATTCTTGACCCTTGAAGATGGGACGAATACGTTGGTAAACAGTTACCGCACGACACCGCGTAGTATCCCAGATGAGAGCAGATCTCATCTCCTGGTCTGTCGACAGTACTATTTATGTTGCGTCATCCCAAAATCACCGCTATGCTACTGCGGCGCTGCACGTAGACAGCATTGGGTATTTTGTCATCGCAGTCGCAGTCGTCGCGAGAGACACAGTTGAAATAACGTCGCATGGCTACACGCAGCAACGTTAAAACTGCCGCCTGCACTAACTGTTCGTTGCTACAGTAGAAGAAACACGTGGAAAGAAAACACTGTTTCTCAATTGAACGCATCTGTCATGATTAAAACTCGTTTCGATTGGTTCGGAATACAATCACGTCTCTACTGACACCAGAAAGAATGCGTCAAATGACAGAACGCTCTCAGAAAATGTTTGTGTGCGATTTGGCTTTGTTTTGGGCTTTTGGATCTTTCGAATAATTCCATTCTGCATTAGCTGATATTTAACATTTAGCAACCGTATGCATGCTCAGTGTACAAGCATCTTAACAGAGAAAGTAATAGCCAAGGATTCGCTGTGCTTGTGACCGCAATGTGCATAAGCATGCGTCAGTGGTACCATAACCACAGAATTATTCACTGACACGAAAGAAATACTTCCTTGTTTGCTTCCTGCATCAATCTTTTCCTGAGTCTGAATGTTACACCCGTCTAGTCTTCATTAACCGTTTAAAGACGAAGCGTGTTTGTTTTAAATAAGGACTCAGGGCGTACCGCGCTGTAAACACTCTCCACTTCGGTTATAAAAACCAGTCTCTTAATGTTTTATAAGGCAAAAGTTTCTGTTCGTTCTGAGATCCGTACAAAACATATAAACGCAATGTGGGCACCACGTAGAATTTTTTAATGTTAAACCTGGTGGTGCGTAAAGTTACCGCTAGGCTTTAAAAGGTTAATACTCGTATATTCTATAGCGTATAAAGATCTGCTACGCCTAACAAACTTGTCCATTCTATACGCAAGCGTTTCTATTATGTTAGTGAACCGTCAGAACTTAGCAATATTCAGAGTAGACACTGCGCAAATAAGCATGTGACAATGCTGTACATAGCGCATAAGTGTGTGCAGGACATTTCTTTAGGATATGCATGCGAGGAATTTTTGTTTTTCATTTTTTAAAACATGAACGTTTGCTGAATACCCATTTATAATGGACATAATTTTCATTCAGCAGAGAGTCAAAAGAAACTAAGACTTAACAAAAGAAAAGATTTTGCCCTGTAACAGGACATAAAGGCCCAGACAGGGTGTAGTATAACTCTACTTATTCTTTAACCTCGACGCTAAATGTGGGTGGGTGGTCAAAGCCACGGGCCTGCCACTTAACCCCCGGAAAAGAGAAGAGGTTCGTATTGTACAGGAGGCTGGGTGCTTTCAGGACCGTCCTGGATTTGTATGTAACCCCCCCCCCCCCCCGCAATTCGAACCCCGGACCGTCCAGTCCGTAGCGAACCGCCATACTGACTGCGCTATCCCAACCTTCTGAACTTAATTAACCTTTTTCAATTAACAACTAAACTGTACTTCAAAAACTGCCCTTATGAGACATCGTGTGTCCCTGGGCACACTCAGCATTCCCCGTACACTCGCCTGTGACAGAGTGTCCTCTTTTTCATTTACGAAGATTGGTAACGATAAGACACGCGAAACACGTTGCATCGTCATATAGGATACTTGGTCGATGTAACTTGTAACGTTTCCTACTTTACTGATGTGCTGCAATCCAGTGGCTTTTGTTGAAACAGAAGGCACTTCACCTCATTGAACTGTACCAAGATGACAGTGAAGCCGACAAGTGAAGAGAAAAGTGACCTGAAACATATGGCCAAGGCCATTTTGATTCCAAACGCACTTAACTTTGAGTCGCACAGAAAACGTACTTGATGTGCCAGTCTGTCAAGTTAATCTGGAGAACTGGTGCCGAATTGAGTCGATCAAGTGGGAAATGTAACACTAAGCTTCAAGTTGATCGACACAGAAATACTTAACTACTGGCCCTTGCAAACACGCGACTACTGGCCTGTAGCAACCCGCGACTACTGGGCCGTAGAAATGATAAGCTCGACAAGACCTGGAGTAGCAGCCACTGAGGGTCCAGCATGTAGGTCGTCCACGCACTCAGGTTCACTGGAATTTAATACTCTAAGCACTCAGCACTGACGGGGTCACTCATAGGACTGTACAAGCAGAGGGCGTGTTTACGCCAACATTCACACCGTGATGACCAACTTGTGAGCCACGGAGAGATCACTGCTGCATACAAACTGCGTTAACCCTCGCAAAAGCAGTAGGAACTGTCGGTACTGGCAGGAAATCTGATGCAAAACAAACACTGTGTAAGGTGACAGTGCAAGGCAGAGAAATGTGTGTTTATTGGTCACACATTTACTTCATGTTTCATAAAAATTGTCTGCATTAAAATTTATTATATTTCAATCATCTATCAGTGCACAAAATTTCCAGTTCCTGCTTTAGTTTTCAACCCAGAGGTTAGCGTAGACACCGTACTGATCAGTCCGGCTAGGTGTGTGTGTATATATACATGTAATATATATGTATATAGACGTACACACATACGTACATCCATAGATAGGCCGACATACATATGCATACGTATATACGTACATACACACACACACACACACACACACACAGGACTGTCATTAATATTGCCAGTGTTTTAACAAGTCCACAACCTATTTTCGAAAAAGAACCCTGGATGAAGAACAGAATTTTTTCTCTACTAAATATTGAGGAGAAGAATAACATCACAGCACAGACAGACAAAGATATAAACACACACACACACACTTTATAAAGTGTGCACTACCATAATCACAAATCGTACATAGTACTGATACGAACAAACTGAAAAGTACACCCTGTGGCACTGCAGTGTAGGGACTCTAGGATGTCCCAGCAGCATTCTTCTGTCGCAAGAAATACCTCGACGGAAGGATGAGTCATGCAACTCTCCAACCGGTTATGTTTAACAGCGTGACGAGGAAAGCGGACAGCCATCTGTGTTCCTCGGGCGACTGCGTTAACCTGAGCACGGTCCGACAGCAGTACGCTGGTGTACGCGTAACGTTTATTCGGGCACCGAACAAAAATGGTAATTTGTAAGACTGAAAAGGAGACGGATCTAGCATAACAGAACTGTCGGATTTCTGTCATCACAAATTTAATGTTTCCGCCTTTATTAATTTCTGTGTCCCGTACTTTGAAATAATACGATCGCAGTTACAAACGTACGTATATTTGAAACGTATTCATGTTATCTAAGAACGAGCACGAAGGGTCGATGTCGGTAAAACAGACACGCAGACTGGAGAATATATTCATCTCTGTACCTTTAGGTAACAACAACAAAAACACGATTGAAGCAGTAATGCTAATATTGAATTTGCACTTTGATTTTCTTCGCAGAAAGGGAAATGCCAAACAAAAAGAAGGGACGGAGTGAAGATTCTACACTACCCTTATTATTTCTTGCCGCTGCTTCATCTTCTGTTGTTTTTCTTATTAACCCCTACTGCTTGATTACCTACTGTATGTCAGTGTGTGTATTATAAGGAATAGTTCCCAGCGTCCCTGTGACAAAGTAAAACTCTATGGTTAACAGCAGCAAGGAAGATAAAATGAAACAAAGCAAAGTGGAGGAAAAGAAAGGAACAACTTAATATTCAAAGCCATGGAAGAAAGCTTCTCAGCACAGAATTAAAAGGTTCTATGTTCCCATCCCTCTGCCCTGCAACGATTCTGACTGTATCAAGATAAATCTGTGCAGATAAGCCACTTTGTAATTACGTGCAACGTTTAAGTATTCAACAGAAGGAAAGCAACATCAATTACCTGCTGGTCTGCTTACGCATCGAAAGTAACAGTCGTCAACGGATGTGAACATTTCTGCACAGACGCAGCATTAGAGACCACGGATAAAAAAGGCACGCATACATACGCATATATATGCATGTATATACATAGGGTATATAATTCCCTGGCCGTGCTATGACTCAAATGGTTAGTAGCCGCCCTATCACAATAGAGACCCGAGTTCGATCACAGTCCAGCCCACGTGGGATTTGTAGTGGACAAAGTGGCACTGGTACAGGTCCCCCCTGTCAGTATCACCCCACCACAGCGTCAAACTCATATTTCATCTACCGACCATCCCCACACCATGAACTCCTATTTTAGCTACTGACATCGCCGGTAAATAAAGCGCTTCTCAGAAAGCAAAGGAAAAATGCCGAAAAGTGAGAGTATGTAACATGACAAGCATTTTACTTAGCGCCATCCCTCCACAATTAAGTGTTTAAAAATGCAACCATTGCCAAGCAAGGCAACAGAGGTGAACGCACATTGCTGCATGCCCTGTCATAGGGATATGGTAGGGGGAAACCAGGCAAAAGATGAAGAAAAGCAAACGATTTTATGCAGGCATATAAGGCGCTTTCTTAAGCGTCGAAAATGTATCTTCTTTGTGCGTTTATTCCTTCTCCATGTCAACAGCGTACACAAATGTAACTGAATGGTACACACATACACACACACACACAGATACATAGTCCGTAACGTATCTGACACACGCTGTTGGCCACATCCCGCCGCTATTCACGCGCACAGTGTCAGCTAATATTGGTAATGTTGTGGAACAAAACGGTGGTTGCCTAACTTATAGCCTTTTCCTAATCAAACCGGGGAAAATCACTGCTGCTAATCAGGATTAGTTACCACCTGAAAATTATATTCGGTACTACACATACATACATACATACATACATACATACATACATACATACATACATACATACATACATACATACACACACACACATTACTTACGTAGGCTACCTATATACATTTACACGATCGCGTATGTTATTCCAGGTAGTTCACAGATACGTTTGTCCTTAAGCATCGTGCTATAAAGTCAAACATGGGGGAGTGTAGGACAAGCTCCCCTTGTTCTTAACCTCAGCACGCACTAGATAGAAACGAATGATCAGCTTAATGGTCTGTCCGCCTTACCACCGGTTTCCACTGGAACGGACGTTGGATGGGCCTGGGGCCGGTCTGTACGTGGTGGCAAAGAAAGGAATAGGAGCGCTTGGCGGGAATCGAACCCACTTCATCTCGCAGACCCGCACTTCCGACAGAGATGTCCGGGATGATGGAATTATGCTGCTGTTACGTAACCAAATATGGACTGAATATGAACAAACATGCAAAACACTAAATGCTGAATACATGTGGCCCAGTGTCACCGACTGGTCCCCTTGACACCACCCATCGCGCCAGCTTGTTGCCTGGCCGGCCAGGCAACGAGCTACTGCCTGCCTCACGCGTGTTACACGTCACATTATATCAGTGAGTTAAAACATTACTGAAGTGACGAGAAAAGTGCGTGTCAGGCATAATTTCGGAGTTTCATTTTTTATTCAGTCATGATTTCGTAATCAGTTTTGTAAACTTCAAAATGTGATTGCACAACGTTGAATTGTATCGTGCGTGAACCCCATAGAAGGAAACTGCAAACGCACGGCCTACCGTAACAGGTACCGGGATATGACCACCTGCGTGTATACTTCATCACCAGATTCCTACCCGCACCGGTGCAGTACGACATTATTATAGGTTTCATAAGCCTGTCGGATAATGACGTAAAACGCCCTGAGGGACACTACCTTGGCAGCATTTATGCACACGAGTGAAACGTCCGTTGAAAATTTAACGGAAGCGTTTTACAGTTTTCAGCTATAGCTAGAGTGTTCACAAACAACCCTTCTATTGATCCACTCTCACACAGTATAGTCCTTGAGAGGCCCATGACATAAATGTTTCACTGTTCAGCCACGCCATGAAATTGAAAATGTCGGTAAAGACAGCTTGCTATTCTGTCAACAGCAACACCGGTACCTTCACGGTAATAATGCACGCGCACTTTCTCAAACACTGTAATACGTACTCATACACTGTGGTCTCTTGTTGCCATCTTCTGCCTCTTTCTGCAAATAACTAAATGCCATTACTTTCACATCATATTTCCAAGGACACGTCAAAAAGACAAGTCGACAGGTGCGCACCCAGAATTTTGCCTTGGGGGCTGCTGGCCCTGAGGCTAGTCAGAATTTAAGTGAGATTTTAAAAACTATGTTGTAAGTACAACATAACACTCTTTGAAACTGATTTTATGCACATTCAACTAAAACTACATGTTCCATGACTCAATCACCGTGTCCTGTCTTCCTTTTTTTTTTAATTTTTAAAATTCATTTTTCAAAATTCTAATGTACTAGTCATCAGCCGACTTCAGTGGCTGATTTAGGGTGAAGGCGAAATCGCGTTAAACATTTGTTTATCGTAATGTCTACAAAACCCGTGTTTTTGAAATTTCGATTTTGGGGGTTTGGGGTGGAGGCTGCAGTCCGGCACCACCCCCCCCCCCTCCTTTGGGCGCGCCCTTGCAAGCCGATAAACACTTCCCTGCTTAGACCAATTGTATGACACAGTTTTTGAACGAAACGACTGCAACGTGACATGCGGTAATCATCCTTGCGATTTCAAGGCAGTAGGCGTAAAGTTTTTGTTGAGATGTTTGGGCTGAAGGCGACAGAGTGTGCGCCGATTCAGCATGCGACTGTCTGACGCAGCTCACACATTTCTAGGAATAGACAGCTGACGCGTTTTGCGACGGAATTATATGACTCACTAAGTTGTGTATTGGTTAACCTTTTAAAGCCTAGCGGTAACTTTACATACTACCAGGTTTAACATCCAATAAATCTCCATAGTGCTCAAATCGCGTTTATGTGTCTTGTACGGATCTCAGAACAAACAGCAACTTTTGCCTTATAAAACATTAAGAGACTGGTTTTTATAACCGAATTGGAGAGTGTTTACAGCGCGGTATGCACTGAGTCCTTATATAAAACAGACACGCTTCGTCTTTAAAGGGTTAATGATAGTAATTTTGCATTTTTTCTCATTTTCTCGAGAAAAAAGTCGCTATAATAACTAGCATTATTTAAAACCACTTCCTTACTTATTCTTTCCAATTAATTATTTACAAATTATCCCATAACTGAACGCATACCCTCAGCTGTTAACTGTACTGTTACGTAACTGACTACATAAATATATAATAAATACATGAAGGTCCCTAAAACTGAAACATTTGCATAGCGGTTCCGGGTCTGACTCGCGTAAACACAACACGCCTCTAAGAAGCGTCGGCACAAAAATTTGGAGAAAGATTTTTCATTTTATTTTATAATTAAAGACCAACCAAATGCACAAATTACAGCATATAATATATATATAATCTGCATTATCTATATTACGTGTATAATATGTATTATATATAGATTATGTACTGTAATTTGTGCATTTTGTTGGTTTTTAATTATAAACCATTATCAATGTACAGAGATGAAAAATATAAAGCTTGGAGAAAGGTTTGCTTAAGCGAAGCGTGCTGCACGGAACGCGCTGGCACAGCGGTTCCGAAGGCGTCTCGCGCCGGGAAAGCACTCGGTTCGGAACGCGATGCACCAGTGAACGTTTTCCCTCCATGAAAATTCTTTGAGTATGAGATTAGCCAGCATCCGACCCTTGGGGGCCCTCATACTTATCCTGCCACACCTCATGCAATCTCACACAATTTTAACAACGCACGCTGCATCGCAATATGACCACATATAAGAACAATACTGCGAAATATGAAGTGAGTATTTGAACCCTTTGCGGAGTCAACGCAGTCCAATCCTCTGTTCCATGCAAGTATTTCCGTCACAAAGATGAATTTTGGTATGTCAAAGAATGCATTTCAGCTTAAAGTGACAACAGTCAGCAGACAGGCAGTAAGCTATAGACACTAGATATATTTACAATCGTCTTGCGTCCGCCGTAACTCAGTCGGCGCAATAAGTCGGCTAAGTTTAAAGGGCAGAAAGACGAAGCGTATCTGTTTTATATAAGGACTCAGTGCGTACCGCGCTGTAAACACTCTCCACTTCGGTTATAAAAACCAGTCTCTTAATGTTTTATTAGGTAAAATTTGCTGTTCGTTCTGAGATCCGTACAAAACACATAAACGCAATGTGAGCACCATGTAGAATTTTTGAATGTTAAACCTGGTCGTATGTAAAGTTACCGCTAGGCTTTAAAAGGTTAACTGACCACTTGCCTCCATCCAGTGACAAAGGTTAAGAAATGAAAAATGTGCCCGCACGCCATTAAAATTCATTACTAATGTGGTACTTAGTTAATTAAGCACAGGGTGCTTCACACATTTTAAAGCGTCGTGTTGATTACGCCATTCTCAGAGACATGTCATATCTGAAATTACGTAGAGTGACTGAACACAAAGGGAGCAAAGGCCCAATCCATTTAATGGGTGGCAAATAGTAGAACACACGCACCTACTAAAACGATAAATTTCAATTCTCGTTTCCAATATGTAAAGACCTAATTAATCATTCCTAAATTTTCAGGGAAATCTTCAATTTTAACGAGCTTAATATAAAATTGATTATTTATTAAAATAGTTATTTAATTAAGTTACAATCTTTCCCTGCTGAATGTCAGGTGTCAAATGACTCACGTCACGCTGAACAAACTTCGGCCTATATTCACGCCAAGGAAAGGCGCGATGATGAATTGCTTTCAATATAAAACTGTGAAAGGGATGATGTATAGAGCTTTTGAAAGAAACCGCGACACAGAATTCTGTTCAGACTCGAGG
Organism: Coptotermes formosanus; assembly: GCA_013340265.1. Classification (NCBI taxonomy): domain Eukaryota; kingdom Metazoa; phylum Arthropoda; class Insecta; order Blattodea; family Rhinotermitidae; genus Coptotermes; species Coptotermes formosanus. Next base: position 174,506 of record BLKM01000354.1, on the reverse strand, counting down.
AAATAATCTTTGGTGAAGGGGGATGCAGATCAAATTACAGTACAGGCTGTATCCATTTTTATACAAGAGCGCTTCACATACATTTTGAAAACGGTTTTGTATAAAAATGTTTGCTTGCGTGTTTGTAATTCCGCTCAGTGGACGTGACTTGACAAAATGTTGATTTTAAGGTTCATAATTTGAAGCACGTTAAAACAGTCTTCGCAGAGCAAGAAAATGACTCGTACTTCCCTGAATTAATTACATAATACTGTCTATTAAATGTTCGAAGTCTAAAGTTTACCTAAATGACATTCAAAATTGAGTTCATACCTTGCATAAAACAGACTTAATATGCACTAAAAAGACAAAATGTTCAATACGCTTTAGGAAAAGAATCACTTTTGAATCTGCGAATCGTACGAAACTCAAAAATATTTTGAATATTAAAGCAGATAGTACAGTACATGTAACCGCTCTTCTTTGAAGAGTTAACAACATTACCGCGCGAGTATTAATTTCAGCGGGTAGGTTTGTCAGGAAAGCTTATACATTCGCGAACGAGTTAGGGTCTCAGCTTGTCTAGCGGCTACGCCTATTGTCTATCGCGACTGAATTTTATGGGGGAGGGGGTTTCAGGCTTTGCACGTGAATGACAGGGGAAAATCTTGCAATAGGTAATGGACGACAGATACGAATTTCTTACGTATCCATTATTTAAGATATAATGACGCAGCCGCGATCGAGGAGTGGATACAGCCAACAGCCACAAGCTGGACTATTCGGCTTTTGAATCCTGGTAGGGACAAGAGATTTCCTTCTCTCAGAAACCACCTAGACTCCCTGTGGAGCCCACACAGCCTCCTATTCAATGGGTAGAGGAGTTCTTTTCCTGCGGTACAGCGGCGGCGGCGTGAAGTTGACGACTTACCTCTATCTGTTGCCGAGGTTAAGAACGACTGGAGCTATACCTCACCTCCCCCTGCATGCCTTCATGGAGTGGACAGACACAACTTTACTTTTTACGGTATAGTGATGGCATCTCTGACACTGAAGAGGCTTCCATAAATAATATAGCGTAATTATGATCAAGGAGCGTAATTCTAGCACTTTGCAATCTCCACTGCGTCAAGAATAGGCAGATTCATAAGCCGGCACAAGTTTGTGTGGTGATGGGTTTATGGACTTTATCCATCGTCCGAAGAGTAAAATATTAAAAATTAAAAAATTAAAATAACAACGTTTCGGAAGCCGGCTTTGCTTCCGTCCTCAGGTGAATGGAGGTGGAGAAAAGAAAATCTATTCCGTTGGGCCCCTTAGACAGAGCTAGCCTCCATCACTGGGACCCAACAGAATAGGTGTTCTTCTCTTCTCCCCCTCCATTCACCTAAGGACGGAAGCAAAGCCAGCTTCCGAAACGTTGTGATTTTAATTTTTTAATATTTTTAATATTTTACTCTTCGGACGATGGATAAAGTCCATAAACCCATCACCACAAAATATTATACACCATCGTCAAAATATTTTAGAATTTATTGGCGCAAGTTTATCGATACAGTAGTACTAAGAGGAATTGAAATTCTTTTCATATTGGAGGAAAGAACATTTCATTCTGCGGTGGACGATTCCGTTTTTGCCTAAGACAAGCAGGGTAACACGACCAAAAGATGCCGTTATGTTCCTCTGGAACCATACTACAATCCGCTTTGTGGTACCTGTATGATCTACTATAAAATAGGACTGTTCTCCTTCACTTTCCTAGCTTAACCTTTCAAAGCCTAGCGGTAACTTTACGCACCACCAGGTTTAACATTAAAAAATTCTACGTGGTGCCCACATTGCGTTTATGTGTTTTGTACGGATCTCAGAACAAACAGCAACTTTTGCCTTATAAAACATTAAGAGACTGGTTTTTAAAACCGAAGTGGAGAGTGTTTACAGCGCGGTACGCACTGAGTCCCTATATAAAACAGATACGCTTCGTCTTTAAAGGGTTAATCTTCTTCTACTCCACAACCTATTGATCGTCTGCTTCAGTACGTAACACCGTATTCAAATTAAACAAAGGGTTAGCAACATTCTCGAACCTATTATTTCAAGTCCTAAGCAATATTGCTTCCGGGATTTTCGACCAAAAACATGCTGGAATTTGTATGGTTATGTCCGCTAATACAGAAGCTATCCTAACGTATTTAAAACTACTTGGCATATTTCGGCTGCGCCATGGCAAGTATCCACCAAGAGCATTCCTTAATGTAAGTAATTTCCCGCATTCTATATATGGAATCGTAAATGTTTAAAAACGGCAACCGGCAGAGAAACGTTCTAAATACAACTGCAATAAAACGTTGACTCTTTTCGTGTCTTCGAAATAGTAATTTCTTGGTGCAGCGTCCAACACACTGTGTAACATATGTTATCGCATAACATGACTAGTTATGTAATTCTGTAAGTTTCTGAAAAAGGTATGCCTAAATTAAAGTCATAAACTTCACACATTTTTCCATTGTCTAATGTATTAAAATTAATAGAATTAATACAAGACTGCGTTTCGAGGGGAACGATTTGCCCTATTAAGGAATTTTTGCATTAATTATACTAATACTAACATACTAGTTGAACGAAGAAGTCCGCAAAGTTAACGAACTTAGTTAGCTACTTAATTTAGGGCTCAAAATATCCGTCGCAAAAACTGAAGAGACGACACCACGTATGAATCCTAGTCCTACGTCGGAGGATAATATTAAAAGGGATTTTCAAGATGTAACTCTCCGTGTGTGACGGCTGGATATGTTTAGTTTAAGTGAGAATGTACCAACAAGCTGTGGTAAATACGAAAACGACACTTGTAGCTCCACTAAAGGTCGTCTGCTCAATAGCGCCTCGCTCAGGGGAGTTTCTCGCGTTACATAATGCATTATGAGATAAGCTACGGTGACTGTGGGTGTTGCGTGTCGTGGAGGACGGATGCGAAAGGAAGCTGTCAGGACCTGTTTTAAGGCAGTGTCCTTGACCTCAACTGAAGACCTTGAAATGAAGTGAGGATTATCGGTCACTGAAGGAGATCCGAAATCGGGACAAACAAATTCACTGGCTGGCAATGTTCCCTCTAAACTGCGGGGTTGCGCAGTAAATGAAATGATCCCGCGCACACTGAATTGTTGCCGCGCAGCTGGAATTTTTCAGTTTTTATTGTAAATATTCTTATTATGCATATTACAAAAAAACTTTTAAAGTGCCGCGCAGTCGTCAGGTCGTGTAAAAAGTTTCTGCTCGGAGCAGTAGCAGGTCCGCGCAGCTGTAAAAAAATTAGAGGGACCAATGTTGGCTGGCCCAGAATGGTTTACGTTCCTTTAAAGAAGTCCCTTTCCTGAATAATATGGCTTTGCGAGATTTTAGGTCCTCACAGAATTGCTGATAAAGTCACGAACCTTCTGGGATATGACGCCGTGTTAAATGGATAGTAAATAAATAAAAATCAAAATCCAAGCTTATAGCAAGATGACAAGCTCCTCGTGTCCAGTTTTTTCTAATTCACCACATATATTTTCTTCGTTATTTGGACGCCAATTAACGTTACCAGTTGATACGTTGTCGAAACACCACTGATGCCGATATCTGCTTTGTATGCATAGCTTGCTGAAGCTCCTCTGTCCGACACGACACAATCAAACCAACCCCGCTGCGCCCGACAGTCCAATGTACAGAATGTTAATGTGGTGTTCTGGCATGTGACGTTGTTTAATGAGGATTACACATCCGCATGGCGCACGTACGGCAGGTGGATGTGGTGTGCCCCTCAAGTCCCTACTGGCTCCATCTCACTCACACTCACACACACACACACACACACACACACACACACACACACACACACACAATGTGCGTCGCCCATGGTGACTTCCAGCCGAGGGAAAGGAGTTTACCTGGACTTTTGAAGCGCGAGACATAGACGGACAGCTAATGGTTCGGTGGGTTTTAAAAGAGAAAGTGTGATGCATTCAGGGCAGTGTCCAGTGGTGGAGAGTTGTGAACGCGTTGATGGAAGGTAATTAATTCTTCGGTTCAAAAAAATCAGGAAAAGTCTATTGCAGATTAGTGAAAGTTTCTCGTAAAAGACTCTGACTCACGATCGTAGCTGCTAGTAGCAAACTACAGTCAAATTTTCATGCCACTACTTTACGAATTTAACACTTTAATAACTGAGATTCCCCTTATTTATAGTTAAGGGTTCAGCGCGTACCGCAGAGTAAACACACGCCGTTCTCGGTTATAAAATCCTATAAATTAATGCTGTACGAGGAAGTAATCTCTCTTCTTCTGAGATCCGTACAAAATACCCACAGGCACTCTGTGATTATAAAGTAGAATTTTCGAGTGTTAAACCTGGTGGTACATCCAGCAGTCACTAGGCGCTAAGTGTTCAGGAGCTAACTATGTACTGTAATTCAATCTTACACTGTACAGTTGCGCGCAAACAATCACCCATCTTAAGAGATTTCACTTTGATATAATTTTTTATTATTTTTTACTTTAAAACATTATTGAAGGTTAATAAAATTTTTATTTCAAATTATTTCAGCCTTCTATTCAATGAATAACGGGACGCTTTCCTCGGGAGTGACGTGGCCAGGGCGTGAAACAATAACTCAGTTCCATCTAGTGCTGAGGTTTAGAACGTGTGCAGGTATATCTCAACTGCCACAGCTTCATGGCGTGCATACGGGCAACTTATCTCCAATTATTATCTCTTTAAACCAAATAAATTCTTAAAAGGCCACAATGAATGTTACGTACGTTGCGTATTTTCGGTGAAAATTAAAGCAGTGACACCAACGGCATAAAACGTACTTCTAATTACGCAATTTTAAATTTCTCCCACCGACCACTAAGCAACTCAAGGCTCAAGTAGGATCGAATATCATCGTTGAGTGGGTAGGAGTGAATAGGAGGCAGGATGGGTAACAGACCGTTATGGACGTGTTGCAGAAGTGAAAAATCCCTTGCACATGCCGACATTCGTACCCCACACATAGTAAAGTTAATTACTGGCTGCAGAGAAACACTATGGCTGGCGGCTGTTTGTACGCCGCTGGATAAACTAATGGTAGGAAACAAACGGGTTGGTTTGTAGAGCTGTGTGAGTATTCTGGTGGACTCATTTAGAAACCAAAATACGTCGAACCCGATCCTCGCAAGCACCGGGTTAAAAGTACAATAAGTAACGTTAGTATGGTTACAAGCCATTACGGGCATGTACTCGTTGGTGTAACTCTGCAAAAGCTGGTGACTTGCCAGACGGAAGATTTAGCGCGCATTACACAACGTTCATACGCTGCAACATGTATTGATGACTGCGCTTTTGGTTGAATGTCACGTGTGTGAAATGAGTTATATGGCAGAAAAGCCCCATATTTCAACACGTGAGCTTATACATTAACCCTAACTCTTTCATAATTCATTAACTGGCTCTGCGTTATTGGTTGTAACTGATTGGCTGTGACGATAAGTTGCGAGTGAGCGTCATTATTCATGTGACAATACACACACACACAGCATTTCAGTTCCACAGTAACATTATAATCGCTGCCAAATGAAATGTTTGTTTGCTGTTTTCTGGCAGTGTCAGCTGGGGAAGGAGGCAGGATGTGTTAGTCCTGCCAGCTCACCTTTCATGTGACGCTGACAAACTGAGGAAAATCTGGTACGCACGCCATCAATATGTTATTCAGTACACAGAATGAATAAGATATAGGTAAAATATAATTATATGTCTAATTTTAACTGTTCAATTACGTATACATTATTTGCAATAAAATATGCTAGTAATAAAAGGAACATTTTATAGCAAAATTAATTTACAACAGGGGCTAGGGTGTTGGTATTTTAGTACAGTTTTACAAAATGAATCAGTAATGTAACATATGTATACATAAATTATCATCTTATAAGGCCTCCAAATTCTTCGGCGTTCTATCTCGTCTTTGCCACGGAAAGGGTTTGAAAACTTTTTCTCTTTACAAGTGTCTCCAAGCAAACATGGCACGGGTTGGGCGGGCTTGATTTAAAGCAACCTCCCTGAAATTACTGGAAGGAATACGCATCTTCAGAAGCCAAAAACCATAAAATAAAGCAATCCCATTACAGGCCTAGAAAGGCCCTTACGGCTTCAGGAAGTTGAGGCTCCCACAGTTTCTAGAAAATCAACACATGTAGGTGATATGTTGTCAGCCTACGCACCGGCCGCCTTTACCCCAGGAGATATTCCTAATATTTATATCAGAGGCTAAGTCGACCCCAGAGCCATAGTGCGGCCGAAAGATTAAGTCAATGAAGAATACCAATTACCCCAGCGGGAATCGAAACCGCGACCTTCCGGCTTGCAGCACAGTGTCTCAACCGACTACCCACCGCGCACCACGAAACATTAGGTTACTCGACATTCAACCACCAGACGTGGCTGCCAGCCCGAGAACATTCTTTGTACATGCAAATTTTTCCTTTATGTATTTCAGCTTATTGTAACGTCAGTTTAAAGTGGTAGAGTTTTTTTTCTTAATAAAATTGCTGCGTTACAAACGGAAAGCTACTTGCTGACTTTCCATACGTTTGCACTCTCTAGCGAGTGCACACCAACATTACATTTGTGCAACATTTTCCCTGTAATATATTGCTTCCGCTTGGCAAATACACTAGTGCTTTACTTTCAATATTTACTCTTTCCGTGTAATATATTTGTTTCGCAATGTACATACGAATGTAACAGGAATTTCGAACAGGACTTACGCAAATAGGCCCTATATCTTGAAAGCTGATTGTTATAATGACACTTATTTATGAAGGGATAATTATGAATGATGCTGTAATCCCTTGTGTTATGACGTCATCCGCGCATTTCTCTGCAAGAGCTGAGCAAAATATACGATAAATCTGAAAGAGAATAAACAGCCTGCAAAGTGACAGCCAATGCCAGACCTTCCCATACACGACGTAGAGTTTCACACTACTCAACTGCCTCACAATCAACCTGCGTTCAGGCGGGCACAGAATGATTTAACCCTTTAAAGACGAAGCGTATCTGTTTTATACAAGGACTCAGTGCGTACCGCGCCGTAAACACTCTCCACTTCGGTTATAAAAACCAACCTCTTAATGTTTTATAAGGCAAAAGTTGCTGTTTGTTCTGAGATCCGTACAAAACACATAAACGCAATATGAGCGGCATGTAGAATTTCGTAACTTTAAGCCTGGTGGTGAGTAAAGATACCGCTAGGCTTTAAAAGGTTAAGCAAGGCTTAGACCAGTCTGAGTTCTGGATTAGTTTCACTTCATTAATAATGACAAGGAAGAATTTTAATACAAATTTGAGGATTAAATGAAAAAGAAGGACAGCCTTATGATAACAGTTAATGCTGGGCTGCAGTTCACGTAACCACTTGCAGTAGTCTACAACACTGTGAATATTCTGCTTACATTCTATCTTTCATCGCTGCCAGGGGTGAGAGATGGAATCGTTTGAATGGCTGAGAATAAAGATGGAGAACGTTTAATACTATTGTGACGTCAACTGTTACTCAGCAAGACGAATAGTCTAGAGTGTCCTCTGCTTCCTCTACGTCTAATGTAACTTAGAACCTTTCCATTAGTTACTTCCGAACAATGTAGGTCTTATTAAAATTTGTAGATTTACACTGTCAAATTAATTTCATCATTCTTGCGCACAAACATTTCATAGAAGACACTTTAATAGCAGTAAGAACGTAAAGGAAAAGCTAAAAAGACACAAATCACCAGGTATTGATCAGATTCCAGCAGAACTGATTAAAGCAGAAGGCAGGATAATTCGGTCTGAGATCCATAAACTTATTATTTCTATTTGGAATAAGGAGGAATTGCTTGAGGAATGGAAGGAGTCAGTCATTGTGCTTATTTATAAGAAGGGTGATAAAACAGATTGTAGTTACTATCGAGGCATATCACTTTTGTCAACTACGTGCGAAATTCTATCCAAAATTCTTTCGTCAAGGTTAACTCCATATGCAGAGGAAAATATTGGGGACCATCAGTGTGGATTTCGACGTAACAGGTTAACTACTGATCATATACCCTGCATTCGTCAAATACTTGAGAAAAAATGGGAATACAATGAGGCAGTGCAGCAGCTATTTATAGACTTCAAGAAAGCCTATGATTCAGTTAGGCGGGAGATCTTGTATAATATTCTCATTGAGTTCGGTATCCCCATGAAACTAGTAAGGTTAATAAAACGTGTCTAAGTGAAACGTAGAGCAGAGTTCGGGTAGGCAAACATCTGTCTGTCACGTTTCCTATTAAGAATGGCGTGAAACAAGGAGATGCTCTGCCGCCATTGCTTTTCAACTTTGCTTTAGAAAATGCCATTAGGAGGGTTCAGGCAAACCAGGAGGGCTTGAAATTGAATGGTACACATCAACTTCTGGTTTATGCTGATGATGTTAATATATTGGGCGGAAGCATACATAGTATAAAGAAAAACGCAGAAGATTTAGTGATTGCTAGTAAGGAGATTGGTCTAGAAGTAAATGCTGAGAAAACTAAGTACATGGTCATGACTCGAAATCAGAATGCAGGACACAATCACAACATAAATATAGATAATAAATCCTTTGAAAGGGTGGAAGAATTCAAATATTTGGGAGCAACCCTAACGAATCGAAACTCCATTCATGAAGAAATTAAGAGCAGATTGAAGTCGGGGAATGCTTGCTATCATCCGGTGCAGAATCTTTTGTCTTCCAGGTTGCTATCCAAAAACACAAAGATTAGGGTATACAGAACTATAATTTTACCTGTTGTTCTGTATGGATGCGAAACTTGGTCTCTCACACTGAGGGAGGAACAAAGACTGAGGGTGTTCGAGAATAGGGTGCTGAGGAGGATATTTGGGCCTAAGAGGGACGAGGCGACAGGGGAGTGGAGAAGACTACATAACGAGGAAGTTAATGACCTGTACTCATCACCAAATATTATTCGAGTAATCAAATCGAGAAGAATGAGATGGGCGGGTATGTAGCATGTATGGGGGAAAATAGAGGTGCATACAGGATTTCGGTGGGAAGACCTGAGGGAAGGCGACCACTTGGGAGACCCAGGCGTAGATGGGAGGATAATATTAAGATGGATCTTCGGGAAGTGGGATGGGGGCCATGGACTGGATTGAGCTGGCTCAGGATAGGGACAGGTGACGGGCTCTTGTGAATGCGGTAATGAACCTTCGGGTTGTATAAAATGCGGGGAATTTCTGGACTAGCTGAGAAACTGTTAGCTTCTCAAGAAGGCCTCTGCTCCGTGGAGTTAGTTAGTTAGTTAGTTAGTTAGTTAGTTAGTTAGTTAGTTAGTTAGTTAGTTAGTTAGTTAGTTATGAACGTAAAGGAACACAGAATCGAAGCGTGCTCACGTACCTATCCGTTAGATTACAGTCTTTCATTCTGATCGATCACTGTAAGTGTATTGTCAAAAGAGCAAAACACAAAGCTGTACGACATCGCGCAATTTAGTAAATTACTCCGTCTTTTAATTGTCTCAATACGAAGGGACACGATACCAAGTACGTTAAGTCGTAACATATAATGATGTCACTTTAATATCGCGTTAACTTGCTGGTACAATATCATACATCATAACATAGTGTAAGTGGAAGGAATCTCATAACACCATGCCATCGCAACATATTTCACAACATGACGTCATCGTAACATATAACATAGGGTTATAGTGACATATAACTTGGTGTGATTGTTACATGTAACATGACGCGAGTGTAACAACTCGTAATATATGTCATTGTAACATGTCATAACATGTTATCACGACAAAAAATCATAATCTTGTGTCGTAACGTGTCATAACATGGTACCACACCAGACAACGAATAACAACACTGGCCACATAAGTTTCGGCAGTCTGAGTAGAATGGTTGGAATATTTATTTTAGGGAAAATATTAGCCCTACGGGGCACTGCAATTTCACAATTTATAATTTCCAAGTACCCACAAGGATGACTTCGGAGCATAATAATAAACGCTGCCAGAACCGGCTCTTTAGCCCTGTGATTGTCGTTGAACCTTATCTCAGCTGTTTTTATCTGAAAGTTATATGGAGAGTTTGGAAGTGCACTGAGGAAACCCACGATCGAGGCAAGAGAAAAACTTTACAACAGTAAATCTATATTTATGTGCATTAACACGCTCTTGAAATGTTAAGTCTAAAAACTAAAATAAGAGTGCTAGAGATTTCACGAAGAGCGATTTTATTTTACTAATTCCTTTTTGCTATTTTTTAGTTGTAAACTACATCCACGCAAACAGCTCCCCCCCTTGCACTCTGTATCAAATATAAATGCCTTGTCGCGCACACTAGCCATGCAACATCAATCAATGTCTACCATTGAAATGAAGTGCCCGTTTGTCTACATGAGCAGGCTAAGTTACTGAAACCGGAGGGGTTGCATCCTCCACACTCACCGCTATATTCGGGGGGGGGGGGGGGGAGACTGTAGTGTATAAATTTACGTGAATTCCGTCACTTGTGCACAACGCGCCATGTCTGTCTACGATCCCCTACTTAGGGTTTGAAATATGTATTTTCCATTACTGAAACGAAAAGTGAGTGCTTTGTTCAATGATAAATTAATTTAAAGATGAGTTAAAGTGGCAAACGTCATTAAAAATTAAAAGCATACACAGGGGTAGGGCCGTACGTGAGGGGGAGTTTTCTAGCTTAAACCCTGAACTTTCTACAACAGGCCAAATACACTTTATTTTATGTTAACCAGTAAAAGAAATAAGCATTTTGTCGTTATGTTTAGGAATGATTACTATATTTTAGGTACGAATTTTTACAACACCTTATTGCACCTAAAATTTGAATACTGAATGTTCTTTACAAAACACTAATCACCAACAAATGCACAAAGATAGTTATATTGTCAATCGTAACACACTCCTACGTGTTTCGACCCTGTTGAACTAGTTCAGGCCCGGACCGCGAAGGGTTCACGTCTCCAAAAACAACGCAGTACACAGTCAACAGCACATTCTCACTCAACTGTAAAGTGCAACCCTAGCGTAACGGTAACGAAAAGTTCTCCCTGAAGATGACCCAGCAGGGTCGAAACATGTAGGAGTGTGTTACGATTGACGATATAACTCTCTTTGTGCATTTGTTGGTGATTAGTGTTTTGTATGATATAGTGCACGGACATGGAACACAGTAAACTAAATGTACTTTCTTAAATTACAAGCTACTTAGTATAACACTGTTAACTCCGCATATCGTCTTGATGCTAATTACAGTCGGCTGCCGGCGACAGCACTACACATACCGTAACCACATACGGCAGGGATTAATTTCAACTGTAAAACATAATGCCACACGGCTGACATATCCCATAACCAGGGACTGCCACACAACTACCTGAACAACCGGTTTATTAAGTTATTAAATCATTTTAATGTAACAAGTCACGGTTTTTAACTATTAAAGTAACGTTTTTGCGCATTAAGTTCACTGTTTTTAACTATTTAAGTGCCTAGTACAACCCCCCAAAAAAGAATAATGGAACAAACAAAAACAATGCATCGAGTCCGCCAGCAGTAAAAAACTTCTGGTGCACTCCCTGAAGATGACGTTCCGCATGTCGAAACATGTCGGTGTGAAGTGAAAGAGTGAAAGACCATATACAGTGAATTTAGTTGGATTTTAAAATAATAATCAGTGTTACAAGCTACTTGTACGTGAATTTAGTCTAAAAATCTGAAGAGACGAGAAGAGAAAGCTTGGATGATCTAGGACTAGGCAGGCATTAACATTAACCCTTTAAAGACGAAGCGTGTCTGTTTTATATAAGGACTCAGTGCGTACCGCGCTGTAAACACTCTCCACTTCGGTTATAAAACCCAGTCTCTTAATGTTCTATAAGGCAAAAGTTGCTGTTTGTTCTGAGATCCGTACAAAACACATAAACGCAATGTGGGCACCACGTAGAATTTTTTAATGTTAAAACCTGGTGGTGTGTAAAGTTACCGCTAGGCTTTAAAAGGTTAAAATGCCTTTTAAAGGAGCAGAATACGGCGATGAGAAGCGGACTAATTTGACTCAGGACAGGGAGCAGTAACTGGAGTTTGTGAACACGGCAATGAATTGAGTTCCCCAGTAGGTGGAGACCTCATTGCCCGGCCTAAGTTTTTACAGTATACGTGTAAAGGTTATATTCTGAAAAAAATGGCAATGTTTCGTCCAGGATTTGGGTTGCTTTCCCTGTCAGAATCACAACATTTAAAGCGACAACATAAAATTTGAAATCTTCGCTCTTCTGGGGTGTTATGTAGCTTTTATTGGTAGTTAATTACCGACGTTTCGGTACAATCTGTTTTCAACGATCAAGCAGTTCTTTGACAGGTCGACCCTTGAAGATGGGACCAGTGGGATGTCCCGAAACTACGGCAATTTACAAAGAAGCAACGCTGCGTAACATCCCAGAAGAGCGAAGATTTCATTTGCACAGCTACAGAAGCTTGAAATCCGTAATACAAAATGTTAAAGAAGGAGAATCACTCATATCATAAAGTTACTTGAGGAATTCAAACAGTAGGGTTCAGACCATACCCAAAGCCTGTAACAACAACACTTGCACATTGCTCTAAGAGTCGTGGTTACAGTTCCGAGCGGCGAAAGTAAGAAATATATTTCACATCTTTATCTGTACTTTAAGAAATCCGCTGTAGACAACTGAACACACATAATTTCCGTCCTCATAAAAAATTGAGTACGAGAAGAATGAAAGTTTCAAAATATTTGTGCCGGCAGCCATGTTTCCAATTAATTTTCAGTTGGCGGAACTTTACATTGGAGAAGCCTTTGAATTTTTCTCTTAGATTATCCAGACAAATAATGTAAATGACTGACGTCACCTCCACGTCACTTTCCTTATGAACAGCAGTTACTTGACTAACTTTCATTTTATCACCCGGTCGAAAATCCCATTTTCCATTATTTTTCCTAGCCTTCTGCAATATTTACTTTAGTATTATCCCAAACGAACAACACAGCGACTTCTCAGATCAATCTACAGCCGAGGTCTAGAGAAGCAGAGGAACTTACCTCCAAACGCCTATATACTGTATTAATACTGCCTGTGTTAGTGTCACAGTAGCCACTTTCCATAGTGTTTCCGCGCCAAAATTCTTTACGCCTTTTTCCTTCCCACAGTTTGACCTGTTTGAAACACTCAAATCCTCATGCTGAGGCCATCTGAACTCAGCACAAAAATCCACTGCAGTGCGTTATCGTGTCTTACGGTCACAACTTCATCGCATTCAGCGTCTTTAGATCATGGAGATGGATAATTAATTTTTAAGGTTTGCAATTTTTCTAAGTAATTATTTGTCTCACCGCCGTGATTTTAACCATCTGATGTGTGACAATAGTTTAAAATTTACTAGCGGCAGCTTTGTGCGTTGAATGCTAACACTGGGATGCCCGAAATTCCTTTAGTAACATATATATATCCAGTATGTACCGCGCAGCAAACACACTCCATCTCGGTTATAAAAGCCAGCCAGTTAACGCGGTATGGGGAAATAAACGCTGTTTGTTCTGAAATCCATACACAACACATAACTGCATTGTGTGGGCAGAATGTAGAATTTCTGAATGTTAAACCTGGTGGTATATAAAGTAACAACTAGGCTCTAAAGAGTGAATGTGCAGGTTTATGTGTTCAACACTGACACTGTGATGCCCGAAATTCATTTAGAAACACACATAAATTCAGCTCGTACCGTGCAGTAAACAATGAATGTCTCCATCACAAACACCAGACAGATAATGCTGTGTGGGGAAATAATCACAGTTCATTCGGAGAGTCATACTAACACATAACGACACACTGAGGAAAACGTTACAGCCGGTGCTAACTAAACAGTGATCACTGTCCTGCTAAGGAAGAACACAAAGTACTTTTAATTTGCCAGTGGCACAAATCAGTGGCCTGGCTAGACGAACATGTTGCTGGTACATGCGTTGTTCTTGCATTAAAGCCCCCGTGTGGCGCCACTCTCTCACAAGCCGCACAAAAATGGGTCTCGCAAAGTAAGCGAGCGGCTTAGGTTTAGTTTCGGTACCCACAAAGTCGATGTTGACACATCATGAAATTCTTCGACAATTGTCACTGCAATTAATTATCAATTATCTTTTTATCGATCCAAAACAACGCTGAATAAAGGAGGTCAGTGCGGTGGTAGATAAATAAAAATATTATAACGTGAACAGGAAAACAAATGGAAATACTTCTTTTAGCAAGAAAATATTTTGGTTGCTTTCCTTTGAAGAAAACTTCCTTTTAACACGAATATGAGTGTTGTAACTTCCAACCCTTCATATAACGAAAAGATCTTGACATTTTAATCTCAGACTCAACAAAGCCCTGCTTGATGGTGTCCGACTTTTGCTTTCATTTCGGTTCCGTCCTCAGTTTGTGTTCCTACGAACACGTGGCGACGGCTGCCGTACCGCGGGAGACAGAGATTGATTCAGTGGTCCGATCGGTGTCTAAAGCTGTCTTGTCCCTTTCTTTACTCGGCGGTGCTATCCAACCGCCACAGTAATATGCCACAACTTGCACAGTCCGTATAGGAATTGGAATTTACTGTCCTCGTACAATTTTTAGGCAGTATGTATGTCAATACGTATATGCTTCTGAAGTAGAATTATGCTGCATGAAGATGTTTATTTATGGATGTAAAATTTGGTCTGCTACCTTAGAGCAAGAAGACAGACTGAAAGTGTTTGGGAGGGAAGTGTTGATGACAAAGAATACTTGGAAACAAGGGACAGAAAGTAACGAGACAGGAAGACGGAGAAAATTACATAACAAGGAACTTCATAATTTAGCATATTAATCTGATATTATGTTCACTGAAGTCAGGGAGAATAGGTTAGCAGGGAATGCAGTACACAGGGCTGAATGTAATTTCAAATATTTCGCCGAAAGCATTATACGGAAGAACACACTTATGAAACCTTAAGAGCAGATGGGTCAACAATATTAAAATGACTTCTAAATTGGATTAAATCACCAGTGGCTGGGGTTTATACAGAGGGCAATTAAACTTTGTGTTACAAGAAGTTAAGGAATATCATTATCTCGGTTATATCAAAGGTCCCAGAGAGTCGAAAAATTTCTTGAGCATTTCCACTTTGTACATTGCAGCACGGCAGAGTGGTTAATACCGTTAATGTCAAAAAACATTAGTCCAAAAGCGCAGTTCATTTTTTCTACAATCGTACGTAGTAATTAGGCTTTAAGTCGGATTAGAGTAAATATACCCCCTCCCCGCCCCCCGAAATAATGCCCACACATGCTCCCGTACGGGGGATTAACTAGCTGCATTGTCTGACAGTTACTGACGTGTGAGTGCGTTATGCTGATAAGTTACGAGTACGTAGAGAAATTACACAAAACTTTTTCCCTGTAATAGCACATTTATTATGTAGATTTATGTGGGAAGTTTGCTACATAGTAGACTAAATGCTCGAAACATTTTATGAAACCGTTTACAGTCTGCAGTTCGCAGCGCAAAGCTTGCTTGTAGTATCACTTTCCCCGTCTCTGGTGGCCAAAGTTTTGCAAAATTGGCATTTATTGTGCCTGCATATAAGGTACAAAACGGTTAACTTTATTATCATTTGGAAGACTCGCAATGCAGCAACTCGGTCTAGGTGCGCAGGTGTGCGTGTGTTGAGTTGTAACATTCTGACTAACTCCTGGTTGTTACGGTGGTAGTCACTTCTATATTACATATTATTTACGAAACTTCATTAAACCGCCCATATTTGAAATTGTCTAACATCTACCTAGATCTATCACAAATGCTTTATTAGTACAGCTTAACGTTTCCCTGTAAGCTACCGCCTCTTTCACATTCAACCGTATTTTTACTTAGAAATTCCCTCCTCGACAATCCCGGTGGCCGCACCATCTAAGGCCTAGGTTTGCGGCCACTCGCTTGCTGAGATTGCGGGTTCGAATCCCGCTGGGTGCATAGACGTCTGTCTCTTGTGAATGCTGTGTGTTCTGCAGGTAGAAGCCTCTGCGACTAGCCGATCCCTTGCCCAGAGGAGTCCTACCGAATGTGTGTCTGTGAGTGCACTCAGGTGCAACAGTAACCCTCTACCACTACGGTGCGTAGGTAGAAGAGGTCAGGATAAAACATATTTCCCTCTCCATCTTAGAGTTTCTGGAGGGCTCAATAGTAAATGTTGCCTAAATATAGGGGGCATATAGCTTTCCAAACTTTCTTCCTAATTCCTCTCAGTTTCCACACTCCTGCTAATAATTATGCAATTTCATCTGTTTCCTTCTTAGTACAACAGTCTATCCCCGAATATGATATATTGCCCCAGCTAAAATTCACGTCCCATTATATTAATAACGACATTTTTGGGATATTTTTGCCCCAGTTTTCTGTCTTTCTATATCACTACATCCTCTTTTACCATTTTACTTATTTCTCTTAAACGACACCCCTGTTAGTTCGTCATAAAAATACAACATTCTGTCAGGTTTTCAAGAAATTTCCTGCATTCCAGAGAACCACAGAGCGCACCGGTGATACTCATCCTGTGACGTCACATCCTACCACTTTGCATGCACCCAGCAGACACATTACCGCTGCCAACATGCTCTGAAAACTTCAAAGTTATAAACGAAATAAACATGCCTGCAAGAATTAGTGCATGATAAGGTGTTATTAAAATACGATATTAACGTGGGTTCGTTCTGAAAATGTCACATACACTACATGATTTTTAATTATGTCGCTGTACAAATAAACGCAGTACCTTCGCCTCTGTCTACCTGTAATATGGAAATACAGTTGTAAACTGCAGCCAGCACTCATAAGGTGCTCCATTCTAAATTATCAAACTTGGTTGGAATGATTAAATGTCACATCCAGAGCACAGACGCAATGAACTGAACTTTGTTCCAGCCGTCAATAAATACAAAATGTATTTCCTTCATCGTCAGCTGCAGCGGATAATACGTGTGCGGTTCTTTGCTTGTTCGGACAAACAGAAAACAGCGCAACTACACTGCCCTTGGGAGATAGCCCCCCCCCCCCACCCGTCTTCAGTAAACAGCTTTTTATTTGTCAGTTATTGGCACAAATCAAAGAACGAGCAACAGAGGTAATTCTCCTCTATAATAGAATTGCGCCAAAATCGAGGTCTCATTTCGAATTCTAGTAAGGATCTTTGCATTTCTGCTTTGTTTCTTTTTCTTTAGTGTCTCCCTCTGGCCTCAACTCCGATACACAGGTTTCCATCTCCTTCAGAAATAAATTCTCAGAATTAATTCTCATATGTAACAGAGCAGTTGCGGAAGTAAAATGAGAGGAAGAGGATGACGACAATGATGATGATGATGATAATGATGTTAGACTCGTAATGTTTGTCTGTCTATCTGTTGAAATTTTTAAATTTTCAGACTTTCAGATTATTTCGTATGTGAAACTTAAAGAACAGCACCAAGGGCAACAGTTCTAACGTTAAAAATCTCTAATTTCTCACTGTTTTTATGTATGTTTCTGATGATATGCCGCCACTGTTCCCCCCAAACACCACTAACCGACTGCGTACGCAAACGTTCACTTCCCACGAACTTAACATCTTCAATTGCCAACGATCTATGTTGCTTCCAAAGGACATTTACCAGAAGGACGAGCGGGAACCGCCTGGTAATCTTTAAATCCGCCAACTTTTCTTTTGTCTGTAATAAATCTAGTGTCTGTCACTACACTCGCCCGCTTGTTTCTTCTTGCTCTGCTCGCTTCAGAGGAAGAATCACTTCCAAATCTTTCACTCCAAGTTCTGAACCGCTTTTTTTTTTGTCAAGCATACAGTCTACAAGAAATCTGCGAGATACACGCCAACATATTACTTATTTTAAAAATATCGTGTGTTACATATTTCATGATACACGGTGATCCAGACAGTACCGCCCTCACCGTGGCCGGACGACTTCGTGCTTTGTTTATCATCCAACAGAAAGCCACTGATTTCCATCAAGTGTCATGCTGTATTTCTTCAAATTGCACGCATTAGGCGACACAGCTGCTCTTAACAACAAATTTAATTCTCAGTTTCGCACCAGTTTTTATCAACGATTTCTTTCGGCAGATTTTCATGAAACGCTTCACAGCTAATGTGAAAGTTCCTTCATTTTCTCATCCTGTCGCCTACAATTCAATGTCTCTTGAGACGTTCATAATTTCATGGGCGATTTAAAAGTCGCAGAAGTACAAGCGAAACTAAATACTTAAATTTGATGCAAAGGTTTTACAAGTATATGCCCTATCAGACTGCTGAAGTCGTTAGCAAGTAGGCCTACAGAGATCTTCCTGGCTACTCTCCAAAAATTACAAGAAAACTTAAAGTATTCATTCAAGGTTAATAACTCTTTAAAGTACGTATTTAGAAACACCAATTGAAAATGCCCTTTAGTACTTATATCGAATTTTGTTACAGAGGGAAATGTGTCTTCTGTAAATGATGTGTTTTCAGTTACTCAATCATAATCCGTCTTCTATTACGAGTATCAATTTTAATTAATGTGAAGCTTTTCATAACTGTATCAAATAAAGACTAAGGCCAACCGTGCATTCGAAACGTTTCCACGGTTTTAATCCTCATACTGAAGCAGTACTGAACAAAGGTAATGTCCTTTCCTTGGAACGGAGATATACTAAAATATACCGTAAGTGCATAATGACGAGCTACTCAATTTAGAGGGAACAGTTACATGTAGAAGGCTCTGCTTTAAGTGGAATCCTCTTCTGATTTATCGTTCTGTCTGTCAATACTCACTTTGGCTCCAGACCTAGCCACACGGTCCGGAGCTGCGCCAGCGTGCGGCGAGGGCGATATGGACTATAGTAGGATTTGCAGTCAGTAAAAAGATTGCTTTTATCTGGGTCTTAATGCCGTGAAACTTGGTAGAAGGGTAAAGACGTCTAGAAGGAAATTTAACACTGGTTTGTGTGAATGTGTATGGCATCATCCCCCCCCCCACACACACACACGCACAAAAGCAATCTTGGAATTACTGAGTTTCACTCCTCATAAGACAGTAACGGTGATATGACGCACCCTGCAAATTAGAAAAGTATTTTTGCGGGTTTAGTCCAATTTTACGCACCAGAGTTGAGAGGCTGGGTGATTTTTGGGGGCATTTTGAGGACAAAATACGCCTTATGAGGGGAATATACGATGACTAGTCTTCACGCACCTACTTCAGTTTTAGCACCCAGCTTGTAGGATAGACACAATTACAGAACATTTAACGACGATGTGTCAATTACTTTAACTGTTTCGTAGAGTCGAACCCATTGAAGTAATGGCTGTGAACAATGAACTCTAAAATGCTGTAAGGTAGTGACTGTGGTCGCTTGTACACACTGTCCCCAGCACTCACATGGCAGTGACTGTGGTCAGTTGTAAACACTGGCCTGGCACTCACACGGCAGTGACTGTGGTCGCTTGTACACACTGTCCCCAGCACTCACATGGCAGTGACTGTGGTCAGTTGTAAACACTGGCCTGGCACTCACACGGCAGTGACTGTGGTCACTTGTAGACACTGTCCCGGCACTCACACGGCAGTAACTGTGGACACTTGTAGACACTGTCCCGGCACTCACACGGCAGTGACTGTGGTCAGTTGTAAACACTGGCCTGGCACTCACACGGCAGTGACTGTGGTCACTTGTAGACACTGTCCCGGCACTCACACGGCAGTAACTGTGGTCACTTGTAGACACTGTCCCGGCACTCACACGGCAGTAACTGTGGACACTTGTAGACACTGATCCGGCACTCACACGGCAGTGACTGTGGACACTTGTAGACACTGTCCCGGCACTCACACGGCAGTGACTGTGGTCACTTGTAGACACTGTCCCGGCACTCACAAGGTAGGGTGTGGGAATCAATATGACTAGTCGATGGCTGAGACCCGAGGTTCTTATTTGCAGGATAAAAATATGGCTTCATAAAGCTGAGATGACAGATGCAACGTGCAGTTCAGATTGCCACAACATGTGTATTAGTCCCTTTACCTGATACAGCGCCCGCCTTGAGACCTTCATTGTGCTGAAAGACATACTTGATACCGAGTATCGGTTTGCAGGCAAAGAAACAGTCGGAAATGTTTCGCGAAAAAGGCGGCAGGCTTCTTCAGTACATCGTTTCAGAGACCGAATAAAACGACAAATAAATCTACTGCTGCTTACAAAGTAGCTATAATTTTTCTAGGTGGAATAAGGCCGTTGATATTTAATGGAAAATATTTTTTCTTATTTTCATACTTCCCACACTTTCGTTCCTTAATCCCTTTTCTACGTTTATCTCCTTACCTCTTTCTCTGTTAAAACAGTGAACTAAGTTACATTTGTTTCCGTCGGGTGGCACATATTCGAACACAGAGCTGGCACCTCTGTTACGAGGTGTACGTGAATACTGTGTTTAAATGGCACCGCTACAAGAACGACATAACACACACACACACAAAGACTGAACCACGACTGTATATTAATTCTAACTGTTGATTGTAGATTTTTATATATTCCTGCTAATATATTTCCTTTGTAATTTTACATGCGTAATACTCTTTCATACTTCCAAGGATATAATCTCGATGTTTCTATAACTATTTGTGTCATTTCTTCGCTTCAGTTATTCTAATCGCTTTCTAAATTTGCTTAGGTACATGGCGATGGTTTAAAAGCACATGCCGCTGCTGTGACCAGCTAAGAAATGTAAGGGTTTCCTCGTAATGAAGCATAATTAATAACTGCTCTCTTGTGTCACTAGACACAGATATTTGAAGGAATGAAGCAGGATGCCAACAGCAGGGAATTAAACGTCAAATGAGGTCGGAGGTCAGGGGTCCGGTGTTTTGACGAAGTGATGAATGTGGATTGTTAATTTGGAATCAACAGCAGGCCTCAACAGCTGCAGGTATCGTATACAATACACGGTAACTAACGGAGGTAATAGAAGCTATCACATCAGAGAACGTGGTCTGTCAGTATACAAAAGCCTTTGTGCTGACTAACTGGAAATTAACTGGAATACATGGCTTACGTCAGTGATGGCTGAAATCTTGAGATACGGTGTGGGGAAGGTGTGGGAGGAAGGGTTCAGAAGAGAAGGTGCAGGGGTTTGGCAACCCAAGAGAAGACGACAGTGAATAATGGACGGTATCTGAAGCACATCCACTGCACAGAATTCAACCTGCTACTTACGCAGACTAGCCTTGGGGGTAAACATATGGTGACCTATTTGTGGTGGATTATTTAACACTTTAGGAACTGCATTTAAAGTATCCTAAATTATAATCTCAAGTTGTTTCAAGGGATGAAATTCATTAGTACCTACGCCTATCTTCACAAAGAAGAAAGTCAGCCCCAAAAATGGCTGAATAAATACATCGATGGACACAATGATCCTACGACATTTTTCACCAAGCTGGAGGGATAGATAAGCAGTGGCAGAATCGAAGCAGGAATTAACACCTTACGGCCTACTAAAAATCACTTTTCGGGTTCCCGTCCGAGGCAAATTTTTTCTTTTCTACAAGGTGTCTAAATAGGATTTGGAACCCTAAGAGCTACCGTATCCAAAAAGCACCGAAAATATTTCACTGGGATCCTGCGCCTCTGGTTTGAAACCAACAATTCACCTCTACCTACAGCCGATGGTGAGAACGTAAGGAGATGTGCCTCTACCTAGAGCCGATGGTGAGAACGTAAGGAGACGTGCCTCTACCTAGAGCCGATGTTGAGAACGTAAGGAGACGTGCCTCTACCTAGAGCCGATGGTGAGAACGTAAGGAGATGTGCCTCTACACCCACAAATGACTTCACGTTCTGCACAGAAAGATCTTGATCTTTACTTGGCCTTAATTTAACCCCCCTTGTTTGTATGTGTGGCAACATCAGTCTTGCGCCCTGAACGAGGAAGAGAGGTTGAGGTCATTCGAAAAAAATGTGCTCAGTGAGGAGCTACGTAACTTGTAATGTTGAACCACATTGTTAACATGATCAAGTAAAATAGATGAGTTACACATGTAGCAAGAATTGGAGGGATCAAATGCTCAGAAGTTTTGTTGGAATAAATGAAAGGGACACCAAGTGTAGATGAGAAGATAATATCAATCTGCGGCTTCAAGAAACAGTGTATGTGGGCGTGGCTAGCTTATCTGAATACAGTGTATGTGGGCGTGGCTAGCTTATCTGAATACAGTGACAAGTGCTTGGATTCCATAAAAGGCGGCGAACTGGCTCAACTACTGCGCTACTACCAGTTTTTCGAAAGGCTCCGCAGCATGGAGCCAGTAAATAAATTAACTGTTTATAACTCCGGGAAATATGCGTACCACATTCCGTAACACTCTGTACGAAGTATCTTTAAACGCTTCCTATGGCCCTCAAATTAAATACAGATCAACACCCTGAACAGGATTAACTAGTTGGTCCGTAAGAGGTTAAGGTGTTATGTTTCCTGTGAGGTAGGGAGTGAATTTATTACAACATTTAGGCGAACACCAGCCTTCAAAGTGATAAACTCATCAGTTTGAGGTTGTTAGTTTGGCTGTCTGCAAGTAATGGCGTGTGTCTTTCACAAAGTGCAAGATTTGACGACGGCAGGTGTTAAGAACAAGACGAAAGCCAAATGAATTTATATCCGATTTTATACAGAAGTATAAATTCAGTTTAATTAAGTGAAATTTGATCGTCCAGATGGAATCAAACTCGATACTTTTGCTGATAAAACAGACTTTCTGCAGGAACGGAGGCTGTATTTTGTATGGGATTTGTCATTCATTTGAATGCTGCTTTAAACAGGTATGCACAATCTCTTTCAATTCTCTGCCAGCACAAAAATGCACACACACACACGCGCGCGCGCGCGCGCGCGAGCCCTCTCTCGCTTCGTAACGTAATTACATTTCTGACTTCGCGTGTTACATTACGTATACTTCGTACACTCAGGTAGAACCATTCAAATTCAGCGAAATGTTGGAAATTTTCAATCACTAAAATCAAAAGCGAAAGGCGAGATCACGCTAACATTCCTACAGGGCCCAGTACTAGTGGCTTTTCATCTTGAAGCAATTAGACAGTAATTAAAAACTTGTCTGTAGAATGGATGATGTTAACATGGATCATAAAAGCCAGACGTATTAGTGTTGACAGACGTATTATGTGAAGATCGTACCAACAAGTCTGTGCTTTTTGCTTGTAGGCTTATACAGCATTCAGCTCCTCAACTTACAGGGTTCATTGTGAGACATTTAGGATAACACTTTTGAAATATCCGTAGGTGGTACTTGCATAAATGATTCAAGGACGACCATTTGTGAGACAAGCATAGGTGAGACGCGTATAGATGAGAAACGTACACGTGAGATATGTATAGGTGAGACAATAGAAATGAGACGTGTATTTAGCTGTAAGTCTCAGCACAGGAGACCTACACGTGAATGCAAATGTAATGATCTTCATTGTCATTAGGTGTATACTACCAGCTGGAGCAGCGCTGGTTGCATGTCCATTATGGTTCATAGCCGTGACACTTTCCCGGCATTATTACTGCAGATAAACAGCACGTATGTCGCGGAACTGGCGTAGATTAGAGTATAATATTAAAGACGTAAACAGAGACTCAGGTTTAAAATTAATTTAATTGGGTGGAGATATGATTGGCTGAAAAGTTGTCAACTCCTGCTGGAAACAATTAGTCAAGGCATGCGACCCTCTTGTGATCCGGAGTACCATAGTCGGTATAGTGACTGGTAAATGGCACGAAGACGGAGCGAATTTCGATTCCTGTGGGGAACAAGAAATTAATCTCATCTCCAGAGCGTCCAAACCGTCTGGGGTTCACCAATCCTCCTATTCAGTGCGTATCGGGACCTCCTATCCCATGGCAGAAAGAGTCCAGGCGTAAAGCTGACCACTCGACTCTATCTAAGAGGGGCCGAGTGTAAGAATGAACGAGTGGAAGCACACGTCGATACCCCACATAAATTCATGATGCGTAAAATTACAATATTTATTTTACGCATCTTACTTTACACGTGGCACTTTATATAGCACTGACAGCTAAATAAACTCCTACGCACCGTTTCATTTAGTGTTAAATATCACACCATTTTACACGATTATTTAATATGAGGGCTTCCCTGGCTGTCAGAGCAAAGAGTGCCTTTATCGCCTGCATTTTTAAGTAATTTTTGTAACAGAGATACAGTGTGATTTC
The DNA here is from genome assembly GCA_013340265.1 of Coptotermes formosanus. NCBI lineage: Eukaryota > Metazoa > Arthropoda > Insecta > Blattodea > Rhinotermitidae > Coptotermes > Coptotermes formosanus. The sequence continues at coordinate 150,163 of BLKM01000354.1, read as the reverse complement.
TTAGAGATAAGAGCAGACTTATTGGTGTTCTGCAGTGTTGTTGGTTTGTATCTTATAAAGGGCTAATCCCTTAACTAGTTATACTACATAATCACTCCTTACAGCAAAAGGGGCGATACTCGATACCGATTCTCAGCTGAGCGCCTTCTTATCCTCTATTGGTTTCGCAGACATTATAGGCTCATCACGTCTTTCGTTATAAGTTTTCTCATTTAGAGCTCATCAACCGAAATCAATGCAGCAGCACGTAGACGACTCCTGAACATTACATTATAATACAGAAACAAGGGATCGCCAGGCAATTTCCTGTCAACTGGTTGAGTCGCGACTGTCTGCATACACAGCGGCATAAGTAAAGTTGCAACGTGAAGGTACACGGAAATGTGGAAGCGTATGTGCCCGTATTATTAACCTCCGTAATATATGGAGGTAGATGTGAGTTGTTAGCTTCAAGCCCCGGCCATTTTACCTCTGAGAAAGAGGTATCCATTTTATAAGAAACCCTGTGGCACCTACAGATGATATGGAAACTCTGGAGGACAGAAAACGCCCTTGTCCCTCCCGGGCGTCTAGCGATGACTCCTCTGCTGTCCAGCCCACAGACTATTCACTACACTGACTGAGCTACACCGGTTTGATCACATTTAATGTGAGCATCTGTTTACACTAACAAAATCTCCGTGCCCGAGCATCGTCACATGGGCTCCGGAAATTGATTTATAAAGTTACACACTTTCTAAAAGAGCGTTTCTTCGGTGGAAGTCGAATGATTTTCTTAAATCAATCACATTTAACAAGGGCGATAAGAATTGAATTACTCGAACGGGTCACCTTCTCTTATGATTTAAGTGCGTGCCCTTATCATTCCAATCAGAGCATTATGCAAAATTTATGGAATGTGATGTACGATAAAAAGGAAATACCTACACAGACTTGGTTTCGTACATAAATATACAGGTTCACACGGTTATACTAGAGTTGAAATAAATAAATAAATAAACAAACAAATATGTAGCCTATATATATATATATGTCTGTTACATTGGAACATTCCTTTTAAAAGCCTTAAAACTGAGAATAATTTGTGGTTAACCATTATTGTCTATTCGAAAATACATCACAATATTCATTTATGAAAAGAAAAATATATTTGAAGTCTAAGCTCAGAGGCAGAAAAACCGTCTGACTGGGTGCTGGGGTGACATGAATGTATATACGATGAGCCTATAAACATAATTTTGCAAATAAAGGAGATTTTACACGAAGTATTTCATATACTTAACATGTAAATAAAACGCCACTGATCAGGAAACAAGTGTTACGAATAAGGCACCGCAAGGAAACTCTACTTGTCTCTTACAAGTAAATGTAAGCTTTCAGAGCACAGAGTTTAGAACCCGCTGCCTCATAAACCACTCGGACATTCAAGGTATATAAGTGAGATTTCTTCCTCCTCTTTTCTAATACGGCGTACTGCATTTCAAATCCCCATTTAACCTACATTTGTTAATTCGCCAGGCACTTTCAGTAGCAATATAGAATAAAAAAAGAACCTGTGAAGTGTAAAGCGTGAAGTGTAAAGTGTAAAGCGGAACGTACACTTTCTTGTACCAGTTCAAACGTTTCTCGTTTCACTCTCAAAGAGCTTTGGCACACAAACGATACCGAAATGAATATCTTACAAGAAGCAGCCACTAGTATCTTAGATCAATGAAAGACCAAAAAGGCGGTAAACGTTAGAACTTCCACGAATACGTCATCCTTCTTGCAATATAAACACCAAAACACCAAGCTGGCAAATCTATTCTTGTCACTGATGCCAGCAACAGTCTCAAGTCGCTATGCCCATTGGTACCTGCACTCTTGTCCCTTTCTTCAAATTAATCCTAACCGGTATGCTGGTGCCGGACACCCGGGCAGGCTAGGAACAACAAACTACGTATTTACCGTGGAAACCCAGCAACCCGTGGGGGCAAGGAACACTTCATGTAAGCAGTTACTGTGGACACCCCGTGACCCGAGCATGGAAGGCGCACCCATTTACTTAGTTACCTTTGAAACTTTGAGACCCAGGGGGCAAGGCAAGGTTCACGTAAGCAGTTGCTGCGGAACCTTCGCAATCCGGGCAGGTAAGGCACACCCATTTACTCAGTTACCTTTGAAAACTCGAGACCCGTACGGGCAAGGAACTGTTCATGTACGTAGTTACTGCGGAAGCCCCGCGATCCGGGCAGGCAAGGCGCACGCATTTTCGTATTTCTCGCTGAAATCTCGCGATGTGAGCAGACAAGGCACACTCATTTATGTAGGTACCGCGGAAACCTGATTAATGAATATGCCTGTGTATTATAATTTCGTAGTGGTGCCCGCAGTTATGGTGAAAACCCGAATAATGTGTATGTATGTATTTTATACTGTCGTATGAGTTCCCGGCGAGCCTTTACGTAGTTAACGTGGCAACCCCAATTAGTCGTGTCTGTTACATACCATTCGCCCCTCCGTGAACCTACATTCTATGTCTTGTCTTTTCCTGCCATCTGATGGCGGTCCATGAAACCCAAATGTGAGAGCGTGACAGAGACTGACAATGCTACAGTGAATGTAAGATGGGCTTACTGCTTGCAGAAGGAAAAAGTTCAAGCATTTGAAGGAAAAGCCACACCATAAAATCCCATACCATGATTTAAGTCTTTTGTGGAGAAGGATCCCGCAGCAGACGCTACGGACGTACCACAGTCTTAAGGCTTCTTGTGCAACCTTATGATTATGATAATTATTATTATTGTACTTTTCCTAGTAATAGAGCATCGGTGGAATGAAATTGACATGGGAAAACCGAAACACTCCGGGAAAACCTGTCCCAGTGCCCCTTTGTCCACCACAAACCCCACGTTGACTTGACTCCGGGATCGAACCAGGGCCTCCGAGATTGAAGGCCGGCGGCTAACCGCCTGAGCCATGGCACGACCTTAAATCATGAGTTACACCAAAGAAAACATTGTTTACGCATATTTCTTTGCTATTTTATATCTTTGTGATTAAGCATTTAAAGACTGAGATTACGCTGAATTATTAGAGGCTATATTACGTATATTAAAGGCTAAGTTCGTGCCGAGCAGTAAACACTCTCCGTCTCGGTTTTAAAAATCAATCAGTTAACGCTGCATAGAAAAATAATCGTATTTTGTTCCGTGGTCCCTGCAAAACACGTCAATAAAGCTGAATTTTATTACAGGCTCATTTCGTACCGCGCAGTAAACACACCCCGATAGGATTTGAAAAATCAATTAGTTAATGCTGTATGGAAAACAATCGCACCGCACAGTAAACACACCCCGACAGGGGTTTAAAAGTCGATCATTTAATGCTGTATGGCGAAACAATCGCGATTTATTCCGAGATCCATACAAAACACGTAAATAAAGCTGAATCATATTAGAGGCTCAGATCGCACCGCGCAGAAAACACAGTTCTCTGTATTTACGTCTCCTGACATCTAGTGGCGGTCTGTGGAACTCCAACGTTCTCATTGTTGTCCCGCCATCTGAGGGCGGCCCGTGGAACTCCAGCGTCACATACCTTTGCATTACTGAATTTTTATATAGATAAGTTTCCAATAAATACTATGAGTGCGAAAGAGAAAGGGAGATTTGGTCAGAGAACACACACGTCGCTAATTTCTTGCAGTACAAATTCTTGAAGAAAGAATGGCATTGCTGGAGATGCTTAGTTCCCTTCTCTAATCTTAAGGCAATCGATACCGTAAGTTATGTATGTTTGTTTTGTTCGCGTTTAATGGATCCCCACACGAGGAAGAACACGTGTTTGTAAATACTAAACAAAAGAGGCAATGTACTTCTAATGTAATATTGTGGCGCTTTCGCTTTAGTACTTCTGCCATTGCAGGGCAAAAATATTATCTATTTTATTGTTCAGCTACGGATGTCGCTGTCAATAATAACAAAAAATGAAAGTGTTAATATAAGAAGGCAACAGTGGGATTTCTTTTGTATTGTAGGTGAAACACGTACGTCGTTGTTAAAAATGACACATACTTAGGTCTGCATCTAACGTGCGCGATATCGTTCGTCAATTTTAAGCAAACTTCAGTTTTCTGGACAGATTTGGAAAAAACACTACAATATAAAATTTAAGGCAAAATCGTCGAATGGGAGCCGAACTGATATATGCGGACAGACAGACGGCAGTTTCGGCGAAGTTAATGGGCACTTATGCGAAGGTGTCGATGAATTAGTGGTTACAAGACGTAACAATTTACATTATTTTCTGTTCTTCATAAAAGATCTATTCTAAGCTGTGTTCCTTTATTTTTACATTTTTCTTATATTTTCCTATGTTTTAAACACAGCGTAAAATACGAAGCGTCGCGTTTCGCCTTATCTGTTATTATCGTTTTCTCTTTGAATTTTTCCCGAATTTCCAGTGCAAGGACGCCCCATGTCCAATGTTATTAATATAATATCGGCTGATCACGTGCCCCCTCTCATTCGGTCACAGTTCACAATCATGTCCTGACGACTGACGCGCCTCAACGTTCAGAAATACAATCAATCAGACATGTCAATCGATCACTCTTCAGGAGTACATGGGTTGTGAAAAACGTTCCGTAGCTCAAAGAAAGCAAAATCGGGGTCATAAGTTTGACAGTGGGAACAGGTGCTCCTGAAAAGGGGAGTTCGGGCATAAAGGGAAAGAAAATGAAAGGTGGGCAGAGAGGGTTAAAAATAAAATATAGTGCAAATAAATAAGCAAAAGAGAGAAGTATAAGAAAAGGGAAAGGACCTAACAAGTGGAAAGGGAAGGCAGCAGAAACAGAAGGGAAGCAGAAATGAAAAAGGGACGGGGAATAAAAGAGTCCAGCAGGAATGAAGTTCAGTAAAGGAGGTTAAAATGAAAAGGCAATAAGCAAACAAGTAAAAGTCAAAGGAGAAGGAACTGGGGACACCGCAGGAGGGATGTGAGTCTACAACAGAACTGGAGCAGGGAATATAACACATCAGTGTTACAACCGCTAACAAATTAACCCACATAATTGAAGAGAGGCCACCTTGAAAGGCCGATAACCATTCAGCTCGTAAAAAATTTACCGCTTGTCATAAGAAACACAAATTGCTTACCGCACTCATAAGAGCTCTTCCATAGAATGCGTTCTGAGCCAGCTGAATCCAGTCCACACCCTCATACCCTACTTAAATTCCAAGTTAATATTTCACTCATATCTGGGCTAGGTCTGCAGGAAAATTCTACCATAATCTTAGGCCTATTATCCTCCTGCTTTCCTGTGTGTTCCGCCTTCTTGTCTTTCATGGTTCAATCACAATAGGAATATTAACACAAGGTAACGGCAGCAGCAGATATAGTAATAGTAATAGTAATAGTAATAATCCGAAACTTTCCTGTGAGTCACTTGTGCCTCTCGGTATAACAAAACAATATATAACATGTCCGACAATTTACGCTCACAGGAAATGTTACCTGTTTACAAATTACGTAAATAATGAACTTAAGCAAGTCACACTTTCGTCTTAAAATTTGCAATTCTGTCACAAGTATATACAGCTCATTTTGGGTACGGGACAAACACCAATACAACGCTGTTACACGACGATTGTAACTAACTAACTATCTAACTAACTAACTAACTAACTAACTAACTAACTAACTAACCAACCAACCAACCAACCAACCAACCAACCAACCAACCGACTGACTGACTGACTGACTAACTGACTGACTGCCTATCTAAATCCATGGAACTCAGTTCACGTTGAAAAGCTACGAGTTAGACAAGAAATTTCCCGCATTTTACAGGGCCTGAAAATTCATCACGGCATTCACAACAGCCCACCATTTTTCTCCATTCTGATGATGACAGTGATAAAAGGAAAACAGATCCACATCAAGAATAACAATAGCAAATACAACTACAACGGCAATGACAATAATATACTGTACAAGAGAGCTTAAGCACGCGGAAACACCAAGATATACTGACTTAAGTACAGCGCATCTTTATGCACATCATTCACAGATTTGCAAGACATCACCCGTAAAACAGATACAGTGCAGAATTACAGAGGAAGAACATTCTGGAACCAGCACGAAGTTTGAGGAAGGTACTGACGTAGCGACTAGTCAGGTTACGTGTGTTCTCAGGAACGTACTGCTTGACGTTCGCAGGGAAAGAAGTGTGGCACTGGCTTATGGACAGGCTACCCTGCAACAGGCTGGCTTTGTCTCCCTTATGGCGTACGTTACGATGCTCTAAGCAGAGGAAAATATATCTTTAAATAATACACTGACTGCTGAACGATGCAATGGCAACACCCTGGGAGAAATAGGTCGTGGTATATTTGACGAATAATTTTCCCGGAGGCACAGAGGAAGACCACAAACAGCCTTAGTCATTGTAGCCGGTGTCCTGACAAGATTCGAAAGATACATCTTCCGAATGAAAATCGGAAGTGTTACAACTTGGGTCAAGTTGTTCTTTATTAAGCTGTAAAATTAGAAATAGTCAATATCAGCAATGACAGTAAGTATTATTGTTACAAGTAACGAGCCACTGTAGATCGCAAAAAGCATACCGCCAACCGTATTGTAAAGAAAAGCAAGTTTTGGAATTCGATCGACAAAACTCTACCGATGTGAGCAACCCAGACTGGCGAAACAACCCTCAGACTGCCACAAGCTTCCACTGTCTGCAATTATTTATCAGAACTATAATTAGATTCTCTTATTACTACGTGAGTAACTCTGATAAAATATACGTCCAGCAACCTTACCCTGTCATGAAGAAGAGCAATGATAAATTTAAGGGCAGAAGCCCGTTTATGACAAGTGTGAATTAGTGCCTTCCACTTCTGTCTGAAATTACCCTGCGAGCGAAGTGCATGCTGCTAATATTGTTCCTGTCTGCAATTAGGCACTACAGCAGTAATTGTACGCTCCTCTGTCAGTGTAAAGACTAAAAGCGACAGAAAGGTCCTTTCACCAGACGAATGACGAGCCAGGCTCGGGAATTACAGTTGTGTATCTGAAAAGTCAGGTGTACAGATTCGTGGGCGTCTGAGGACCGCAACAGCTAGAACATTCTAATTAGTCATACGGTTTGAGTTCAGAAATTCATTAACGCTTATGGTGATTTGTTTGCTGAAATTTCTTAACCCTCTGGTATTCTTAAAAGAACACAGTATTTTGGATAATCAACCTGTTTCGGGCCTAATCATTTGTTCCTTTAGGAAGTGCTATTATCAATAACTGGATTTTTGACACAGATTTTCCATAGGGCCAAATGAATTAATAATGAGGATTCCTTTTCTCTCAGACTCAAATGGGGTGTCTGAGAACACAAGTTTCTCTCAGACCCAAATGGAGTCTGAGAACACAACTTTCTCTCAGACCCAAATGGAGCGTCTGAGAACACAACTTTCTCTCAGACCCAAATGGAGTGTCTGAGAACACACCTTTTTCTCAGACCCAAATGGAGTGTCTGAGAACAACTTTCTCTCAGACCCAAATGGAGTGTCTGAGAACACAACTTTCTCTCAGACCCACATGGAGTGTCTGAGAACACAACTTTCTCTCAGACCCAAATAGAGTGTCTGAGAACATTATTTCCTATCGCACTCAAATGCAGCTACTGAGAACACGACTTTATATCGGACCCAAGGAGAGTATTGCAAACAGCTCTTTCTAATCATACACTTCCCACACTTCCGTCTGAGGAAGGACATAAATCCAGTTATTGAAAAAAATATTCACTGAAAAACCAAGTCCTCTCGGACGTTCCGCTGTCATGCTGGTCATAGGCCTATATTTCGTGTTTCGCCAATGACAAGCCAGAAGACTGGAGTCCTCACCAACGTCGCTGTTAGAAGGTCAAACTTCGCACATAGTACTGTAATTGTAAGAACATGGTTACTCTTAAATGTCACTTCCGTTATACATAAACTGTCCTTCGAGGTCTTCATGAGTAAATGTTTGCAAAGTTTTCGATACCCTGAGCAAATAACCTGATACGTTACCACGCAGTAGTCTGCGCTGAATTGTTACATCTACTTTGTAACGCCTTACTCATACGGCAACTTCTCCGACAGATCGGCTAGACGGATCAATCTACACGTCATTTGCAGGCGCTTCGGTTCCTGAACAAAAATCGCAGTGTCGTGAGAGATTGATATTTTCCGAGCACCACGTCCTGCATATTGGTGAATACGAAGACATCTCTGGTGAATGGAGCCGTCCCTCGTCAGTAAACCAGATGCAATCAATCACTGTAATACTGTTATTAGAAAGGGCAGGAATTGTGCGCTGCAGCCCACTCACACACTGACTGCAGGCTGTGTCCATCTGCCTAGCAAGCCGAGAGGAAGTTTTAATGCCCTCGCTTCGCCAACAGGCCTCAATGCAAAACCCCATCTTTTAAATTCTTAGCCATCTAGCTGATTGTTAGCCTTCTTAAGAGCTCATAAGGCCCAATTCGACCAGACACTGGCGCTGCCTATAGAACATGCATACTGCGATAATTTGGCTGCCATTTAGAAGACAGACAAAAAGCAGGAATGAAAGAAGTGAAAGAAGCAGGAAATATATATTGAGAACAAGGTAACAAATGGAGAGGAAAAAATATAAGAACAAAAGACGCTACGAAAAATACACGCATTAAGAAAAAATGTAGAAGCGAGCCAACAAGAAATGAGTAGGCCATTGGTCGTATTATTTTGTACATTATGCCACAGTCTGATTCACAGTTCACTATAAAAACTCAAAGCAACCTGCTAGATTAGAGTAATCGTTGTTTTGCAGTCTCTACCGAAAGTTTTTGGCATCTTTCCCTTTTTTATACCTGTCGACAGCAGTCACTTGTGTTTATGTTAATATCTGCTTTGGAAACCCCTATTTAATATTATGGTTCAACTACGTAAGATGAGACGAGAAAACAACATAGAAAAGGCAGTAAATTATGTATTATTAATACATTAGCACGTTCACGCAAATGTGTTGCTTTTATTAAACAAAAGAGACAATGTCGACATGTTTGTGAACGCAAGGGCATAACAGATAAATGTTAGGAATAAAATTAATGATACCCAAATTATACGTTAAAACCAAAAGAAATAACGCGTAATAAAAGTAAGGAATGAAAGTAGAGAGCGGGGCGGATGATCCTAACATCATTAAATGGTTTTACGTTTCTCGGATTTGTTTATGGAATTTACCGACGAGCTTTATAATTTGTAAACAGCATCACAGCGCTCAAATAAATGAAGGAAAGACACAAGGGCATACAAAAAACAGGTACACACAGATTTCAGTCTGAAAATCCGTAAAGAAAGGGGAAACTTCAGAATTGAGGTTTTGGAAGACATTATTGAAACATACAGTACAGAATGACGATATGGGGGGAGGGGGGGGGGGGAGGACTGGATTAATCTAGCAGGGGAGAGGATCCACTTGCCAGTAATCATGAATGCAGTGATAAGGTTTAGGGCGTTATAAATGCTATTTCCTGAAATATCTCTGTAACTATCAGCATCTCTAATGCGATTCTGCATTATAAACACGCTTTTCCTTTTCTTTTCTTCTTCTCTCTGGCGCTACATACCAAATCGGGCGAAGGCTGCCTCATTTCGAAATTCCTAAATCGCACACAGACACATACACCCGGTAGAAACCCTCTGAACGGGTGATCAGCCAGTCGCAGAGGCCGCTAACTACACAACACATGTCGAACACAAGAGACGAACATCTATACCCTCAGCGGGATTCGAACTCACTTTTCCAGTAATCAAGCGGCCGCAGACCTACATCTTACATTGCATGGTCACCGGAACCACCATAACTTAGTTAATATTACTTTAAAACATTTGATTTGGTAGAACCCACTCACAAGGCTCCCTATTTATGAACGTTTATTTTCCACGTAAAGTGAATAAATTTATGCTATGATACAAAGAAACTGAATTTACAAAGGAAAAACAAAAGGTTAATGAGAGTACAGGGAGGATAAGATTGATGGGTTACGCCCACGCGATTTCACTGAAAGAGTTAAGACAGAGCTCAGAGCTAGCCCTGTGAAATATGTCTAAATTATTCTGACAGATCTAAGCTGAGAGCACAAAGGATTCTTCAGAAATTCGTACATAAAGAAAAGCACTTGATAACAAGCTTTAGGCACATAAAACGTGTAACGAAGATACGATGAAAAAATTAATGAAGATAAAGTCACTTTCTTTTGAAATGCGCTGTGCACTGAGAGAATTGTTAATGTCGAAACAAGGAAAGAAACTGGCGAAGAGTAAGCAGGTATCAGCGTGTCACTAAGAAGTACGACATACATATGTGTTCCCTTTATTCAGCGATGCTCACAACGTCTAAGACTAGACAGCGTGCAATGGTAAGGTGCATAGTGAATAATGAAAGGGAAAGGATGTGGAAGGAATTTGCATGGCCTCACATGACTTTCTATCCCGGAATTTGCTCGTGAAAATCAATGTGTACTGCACAAAACGTCAGTCAGAATGGTCGATGTCCCGGCCAAAATCCGAAAAGAGGCCCTCCAAAATAGTCATGAAACTTTGCCACTTAAACTTTCAATGCCGCCATCCGTGCACTGCACAGATCTTTAACACTTCACGTGCTGCCGGCCTTACTGCAATGTACCTTTGTGAATGCATTTGAGTGTTCTACAAATTTAAAACCAACCTGTCCTGGGCAGTAGCTGGAGTTTAAAGCCCAGTGACATGGAAGGATTAAGCCAGCCTCCTCGGCGTGTTTCCTTACTAACGGAGCGCCCATTTGTGTTGTGACACGAGTGCAACTTGCAGCAAGGGATTTTTCTCTTCTCCAAAACCCTCCAGACTGTTTCGGGGTATCACTAGTCCCGCCTTTCAACGGATACCATGTAACATTCTCCAGGCTAAGGCGGCCGAGGCATGAAGCTGACCACTTACTTCAATCTAGTGCCAAGACTAAGAATAACTGGAGCTGTAAATGTTCTCCTCCTACCCGCAACAATGGCACACAGGCACAAAATTGCAGCTACCATTTCTATCGCAACCGCCCAATTAGAAGCTGGGCAGTTTTACAAGGAACTTTGTTATGATTTCTTCGCACTACATGATTGCTAACTGTCCGGACAGTATCATACACTTTATCCCATAATATTACTAGTTCAATAATAAAAATTTAAAAATTCTTCATTATTTTTCTCCACCCCTTGCCTTCTTATGTGGAAGAAAGTCTCAATTATTGCTGACACGCGACGAACGTGAGCCGTCAGCTGTCATAAAGCTGCGACGGCATGTTTATTGTGTTCTAGCAGCAGAACGAGTGTCATGTCACTGCACACATGCACAAAAGTTTTACTGCGAGTTTTGAATACGCGAATAGTATTCTATACGTTTTAAAAGCTAACCAAATCAGTAAATTGAGCTACAGGATGTTCCGTTTTAACGAATTTGCATATCTGCAGTTCAGATTATCAACACAAACACAGAGGTTCCTTAACACTCCTCATTCAAAGCCATATTATTCCTTAATTTCATACTGTGAGAAGCCGAGTGGTCTTGCCACAGGTCAGGCGGTTAGTCACCGACTCCTCAACTCGAAGACCTGCGTTCTAACCCAGGTCAATTTGTGAATGTTTTGCGGCGGACAAAGTGGCACTGCGACAGGTTTTTCTTCCAGTACTTTCACTTTTCCTTTGTCATTATCATTCCAGTAACAATTCATATCATTCTTTCATATATCCGCGATGCTGTCTAATATTGTGAATTAAAAGCGTTAATAAATAACACACTTAAAGAGAAACTGGAAATATGTTGCCTTATATCTGAGAATGCAGAACACAGGGAGAATATTCAGAAAACGAATATGTTCTTGTACATGTAGAGCATACGGGCCAAAATTTCATTTTAAAATTTGTTACAATTTTTCGTGTCTTATTAAAATTATCCTGTATATACGAAACACGTTTTTACTACACATCCCTCATGTTATTGTCCGTCTTCACATTTACTATTGTCACGGAGTATTTACAACGAAGAAAATGACAGTTAGGCTTTCGTACCAACAGTTTGTTAAAAAGATAACATTTGTTTGTTGTTCAGAAAGTGCTGTGTTCAAACCTCGGCAAGAGTCACTGAAGTTTCCTGAGGTTTCAGTGGTTCTTCTCAGTTCCTCCTGGGAAATGCTGCGTTAATGCCTTACATTAGGCCACAGACGCTGCCTTTCACATTTTTTCAGTTTATTATTAAACACCACATAAACATCCGACGCCGTGTATTTTGAGACACTGACAGCATCATTAAATAAACTAAAAAAAAATAAATATAACTTAAATTCCAGATATGTGGGCTTTGTTGAATGGAGTCAGTTCGCGTTTTATGTGGTGCAATAATGTACCATTCAGTCCATCACTGACTTCTCCCAATTAACACAGGCCCGAAGTAGTGGTCAGCTGAAGGCAGTGTGAAGTGAGTAGTATCCTGCCGTCAGTTTTGTGGTTTCACCTATCTTCTACGGATTGTTTTTCGTCGATTCAAGGATCTGATGAAGCTGTATATTGCGAACTGAAGGCGACCTATCAACTGGGGAGCATCTCAATAGCTTCCAGCACGGCCCTTCAACTGCCACATCAGTGGTCATCAGCATGGCTGAAGCCCTCACAAAATTATATGAATCCGAGATGCTTCACAAAAAATAACTTCACGCATTTTAAAATATGACAGGTATACTGCTTAAGTACAGGGAATAAACCTGAAATATTCGGAGAAAAACCTGTCCCAGTGCCACTTTGTTCACTGAAAGAGAGGTAGAAAAAAATGGCTGATGATAAAACAAGAAACTTTTTATATTGTTCACACCGTGCATTGTCGATAATTAAATCACGCAATATTCAGTCCAACAAAATGCATTCAGTTGTTTCCAAATATTCTATATGTCGCGCTAGTCAATCCCACCTGTTTCGATCCCTCATAGCGTCACAATCAGGGATTCATATCAAAGTAGCATTTCACAAAACAGAACTATCAGTGCATATACACACTAAAAGGTATAAAAAAGGCGATCAGTTAGGATACAGACGATATACTGTGTGACTGACCCCTGACATAGGTCTACTATGTTTTGGAGACTGGTTGCCAATCTCCAAAACGGCGATTTTTCTTTATAATATAAGCCAACTGTCTTCTGTGAGGTACGAACTGAAGTTACGTATATATTTCAGAAGGATGTCAGTTTTTAAGGGGTTCATGACTTTCCCACGATAATAAAAGGTAAATTTATGAGCGTTCACATCATAAGGGCATCGAACAGGTTCGGAAGTATGTCTCCACTCATTTCTTAGCTTGGCATTAAATGGAGATGGGTGGTCAACTTAGCGCCCCGGTCGCTCTACCCCCGGAATAGAGTCCTGTAACTTATTAAATAGAAGGCTGGGAGGGGCTCAGAGCCGGTGTGCACGTTTAGGAGACAGGAACACTTCTTACCCTTGCCGGGATTCAAACACCAGACCGTTCAGCCCGTAGCATAATATCCCACGCCACATTTTTATTATGTCTATGTAATATCACGTGACCTGCTACTGGTTACACTGAAATGATCAGAATCCCCAACAGACAGCACCAGTTCGCACGTCACCACGTGCCGCTGACTGCAACTAGACAAATCATGCTCTATCTGTAGTGCACGTGCGCCCCGACTGAAATGTTCACCCTGTAACAGATACTCGTACATATACAGGCATGTTCAGTGAGCGTGTATTGCCTTCATTAACTGAATCCAATCACATATCCTGGCGCACCGATACACGATACGCTTATACAGTGGGGCTTACCGTGTTTCAATAGGGCCGTGTGTAATCGAGATGCAAGAATATATAGCTAGCTAGGTATTTCAGTACCACCTAACCAAGTAACTAAAGAACTAACCAGTGGAGTTACCACCAAATTAATCAAATAGGCAACAAACAATTTACCAGTCAAAAACATGAGAAAATCTATGGTGTATGTTCTTCAGTAAAATTTTGTATTTGTTCAGTCGCTCCAGAAACTTCGAAACTTTTACGGTAATCTTACCCCCAGCCACACACACACAGCAAGACCCATTTTAATGCTACCCATCTGCATCTTATGCTTTCAAGTGTTAGTGTCCCAAGTGGCTTCTCGCACTAAAATGTAGGGGAGTGGAGGTGTAACTCCACTTATTCTCAACCTGTGTGCTAGGCTGCTGTGAGTAGTCAAACTCACGTTTCGGCTGCTTTATCCCCAGAAATGAACCCCGGTACCCCCTGAATAGGAGGTTGTGTGGACTTCACAACCAGTCTGGACCTTTACGGAGAAGAGAACAAAGCCTTGTCTTTCAGGATTCGAAACCTGGACCGCCTGGTCCGCAGCCTAGTTACAACACTGACTACGCTAGTATACCCTCTGTGTATTTACATGCATACATATAAGTACGCATCCACTGCATGGATATGTGCATAAACGTACAAAAATTCATGCCTTTCTGTACTTAACTGTGTGAGGGTGTGAGCCACTTGTTTATATTTGCACGTCGAAAAATCACTTTGCCAAAGCTTTCTGTACCCGTAGCTTGAACATTACTTCGCACTGATATCTGCTGCTGAGACAGGCAGGCTGCTTAAAGCACTTCTATTCTAGGTGTAGGAAACAGCAGCAACAAACACCAGTTGCAAGCTTTCTTCTGCTCGCTGAAGTCAGTTTTTACAGTCGCTCAGTGTAATTAAAAGAACTGTTGGTGAATGGATCGAAAATCAATGGCAGAAGTATCCACTGTCACTGAGTGGCGACGGCTTCACCCGCAGCTAGCGCTTAATTAATGATTAGAAACGTAAAATAGCAGAAATTTCCCTAATTGGACATGTAAAGGTGCCAGTAATTAAAAAATTGCACAGAAAAATCTTTCAATTCCACAATAAAACCTTAGTTGTGAGGCACAGACCGAATAGTTAAAGACGGTCGGAACATGTTGCACACATGGGACAGATGAGGAGAGCATAAAGAAAAAGGTTCATTTAGAAAATCTAGGCTAGGGATGCACAAATCCCAGGGGCCATGTCGCCAAAGCGACTAATTTTGTAGTGTGGGGCCCAACATTTGCGAGTCCTCTGTGTGTAAATTATTTCAGGCCGCCCTTCTGGCACCTGTACGGCTGCGGTACCTCCTAGATTTCTGGAATATTTGTTGACCCCTGAACTAGAGCCAGACTTATTTATTGTTTACATGATGTGTTTGATGGCAATACACTCTTAATTTATCGCAACACAGGGGGACGAATTCCATCAAAATATTTATGTAATTCAGCTGGAAGTAATTCGAGCTGCACCCTACAGCATCGGACCATTAGACTGTCGGGAATAACGAAGCGTAAAGCATGTGGGAATTAGCAGTCATGGTCTCATTTAAGAAACTGTCTTGAAAATTTCCTGGGTAACCGAGAAAACCATGAAAAGCACCAGCCAAGATATTTGGTGAACCGGCCGGGATTCGAAAAAGGCAAGTCAGTAGCGTTACCACTTCAGACACTTCGCGCCTAGGCGTAGATTGGAATATAATATTAAAAATACCGTACGTAGCTAGGACACGGGGATTGGGAACAAATTCAGGTTATTATGTGCTGGATGTAATGAACGCGCTTAAGAAACATGGAATTTCGTAATACTGGGCGAATTTCTTCGAGTTGCTGCCAGGCTGTCAGTTTGTGACGAAGAACTCTGCTCCGTGCAGTAAATTAGCAATAACATGACACGAAGTTATTGAATTAACCCTTTAAATTCCAGTGGTTACTATATGCACCAGCACGTTTAACATACAAATCCCTCGTTCTGTCCGCACAGTGTATTCTTGTGTTTTGTATGGCTCTCAGAACAAAAGGCGATTATTTCCCTATACAACATTAACTGACTGGTTTTTATAATCGAGTCGGAGTGTGTTTACTACGCGATAAGAACTGAATCTTTACATATAATTCAGGTTATAGTTAGTATTTAAAGGGTTAATCAAAATGCGATGCCGTCTAACTTTTTGAAACACGAAATAACCTAAACAACACTTAAAAGTTCAGTTATTCTCCATTACACGGGCAAACCGTTACACTGAAACAATCGTTGTTTATTCTGAGAATCTTACGAAATCCATCAATACTCGTTTCGTAGTCCTTCCCTCTTCTCCCTACTTGTTCCCGGCAGGTGTGAAAGGTTTTCTTTGTTTTCATTTGATCACACTCAACCACACACCATAGTCGGTAGGACTCCTCTGGACGAGGGATCGGCCCGTCGCATAAACCTCTACGTGACAGCACAAACACTGTACAAAATACAAACATCCATGCCACCGGTGGGATTCGAACCCACGATCCCAGCAAGCGCTCGGCCGCAGACCTACGCCTTAGACCGCGCGGCCACTGGGACCGGCTGTAAATAACCAACACTGTGCTTTTAACGCAAGCGTGGCCTTCACGTTCCCGCACTGCTGTCTGTGCCAGTCAAGAACGCAGTTGATGAAAAGCACTCGTTTATGTGTATATCCCCTTTATTTATTTAAGTTCCTTTGTTCGCCTCTCACACAACCCTCTCAGCTGACACACTGCTGGGCAGGCGGTGCGGCGATCTGTCGGGCCGACCGACCGCAGCCCCGTGCCACATAGGCCTATCTTTAAACCGCACGAAGAAGAGCCTTACGGTCATCTGTTGCGGCCGTCCTCGACCACAGATCTGCAACTCAGAACAAGACTAGCATAGGGGACCGGCCGTAACGTGCTCAAACAGTCGCAGATTCTCACCACAGAGGTCCAGGTTCGTTGCCAGGGCACTCATGTAGAATTTCTGGTGGACTTGGTGGCATTGCGGCTGGGTTTTCTCCAAAAATTATGGTTTTCCCTTGTCATCATTCAATCAATGCTCAATATTCATTCCTTTGCCATCCGCAATGTGGACAGTATGCACGTTAGAACATGCAAATATAGAGACTACGCTGTTGGTTGAAAAGCTCGAATTTGAACCCAGCGTGAATAAGAAAACCTTGCCTTCTCCCCGACGTGCAGACCGGCTCTGCGACCCACCCAGCTTCCTGTGCAATGGGTGCCGAAGCTCTTTCCCGGGCGTAAAGCGGCAGAGGCATGGTGCTAACCACTCATCTCCATCTGGTGTCCAGCTTCAAGAACGAGCAGAGCTATTCCCCTGCTCCCCATATCTGACATCATGCCGTGGACGGGGACAACTTTACCGTTTCACCTTTCACAGCTTACAAATACACACGGACAAATCTCACAGGCCAAATCCCCGGCTGCCCGGTATGAGACCTTCCGTCATTTTACTCAGATTGCCTAAAGGAATATCGCGACGCTGAAGTAACTGTCACGTAAGCTGACAGTCCGCCTCGGTTTGGCGGTGGCCGAGACTGACCGGCGGTGGCCAAGACTGACCGGCGGTGGCCAAGACTGACCGGCGGTGGCCAAGACTGACCGGCGGTGGCCAAGACTGACCGGCGGTCCGACTAAACGGACCAGCATTAGTCACTCACAGATCTAGCAGATTAAAGCGTCCTTCTAATTTGTCGTGTGTTACTTTGCAGACAGTGGGTTTTGAAGTACTCGTGTTAAACAAATAACTAACTAACCAACAAACGAAACCCATGGACTAGAAACCTTCTTGAGAAGCTAAGAGTTCCTCAGTTAGTCAATAAATTCCCTCATTTTACGGAAACTGTAAGTTCATTATCGTATTCACAACAGCCGGCCACTCGCCCTTTACTGAGCCAGATTAATACAATCCACATCCTCCTGGCTTATTTTTTAAAGATCCACTTTAATTTCTACCTCCATCTATGCGTATCTTCCAAGCGATCCCTTTCCTTCAGTTTTCCCAACCAAAACCCTACATGCATTTATCCAGTTCCTGTACTGCGATACACGCCCTCCTTCTCACATTTCTTCATTCGATCGCCCCATAAATTTCAGTTTTCGTCAATTTTACTGCAATTTTGAAAATGCAGGACCAACAAACTTAGTACTAGGGCCCACAGAAACAACACACGAGGCGGCGCTGTGTGTGCCCAAATATGTCGCCCCGTCAGTAATATATGCTACGTTGTAAGTATATGAGTTTTTAAGCTTCTAAGACTGGAGAACTCTGGATTTTTTTTGTCGGACAGCAGCGACTTGAAAGTGCGTTAGTCACTCTGAATGTGGAGGCAGCACGTTTCTCTTAAAGGTCAAAACAATTTTATCATCATACCTGTCGGATAAAACCAAAACGTTACCACCTGATGGTACCTGCATGACGGTATACATGAATTTGTTTGCCTTTACTGATATGCATTGGGATGCAAAATTGTTAGATGAAATGTACCGGCCATTTTCTTTCCTCTCTTTATTCTCGTTCTCAAAATCCAGCCTGTTCATAAAAACAATAAAATACTAGAGAGTCATTACAGAAAGTGAAGAGGGTAAAACAAGAACGACATAAAGTTTAATAGCGCCGCTGTAATTTTAGCGCTTTGCACTTCACACACCGACAACAGCGTCCTATACACGCTACAGAGGAGGAAGTACTAGGAAAAAAGTTAGAGGTAAGTCAGCATTTCCTTTTTGATCTGTTTACCAACGAGCTAACAAAAACTGCTTTTTTACTAATGGCAAAGCCAGCAGAAATTCAACGGAGAATTATTTATTTCGTATCTGCATGAGTCATACCCTTTCTTCCTTTCCCTAATAATTTTTATAATTTTCTCCATAAAACAACAAACGAACATTTTAAAGCCCTATGATAACCGTATATACCACCAGCTGTAACATTAAGAAATTTTGCATTTTTCCGCATTCATGAGTTTCTTATATCTACCACAGCAGCGATATTTCCCTAAACTACATTAAAACATTTGTGTTTCTAATGGAGACGGACCGTGTTCCCTGTACGACAGGAACTGAATATTTATGTAGAATTCGCCTTAATACTACCCTTATCAGAAGGACAAGCAGGCGAAGACGAAGCATCTTCGAAAAAAGCAATTTTCTCTTACGACCGACCAATGGGAACAAAATTATTTTCAAAATAGATTTCAGACAGTTAATATAAGGCACATATATTTTATTTTAGAGTTTACAATACTTGCAATACACAAATTTATCCATCTCACACCCTTCTCAGAAGTCGACCAATATAAAACCAACATAAAACCTACAACCAATATAAAATTTCTATTTCGTATTTTTGTCTAGACAGATAGACAGGTACTCGGCGCACCGTATGCATGCCAGTGTTATCAGTTCCCCACTTTCAAACAGTCGCTGTTGCCGCTCTAACTTAACACGTAACTGAGAGACAACAGTATGGATAAGGGGCAGTGACAGTCTTATTGCAAACCAATGAATTATAGCTCCACCTATTCTTATCAGGGAGAACAAAAATCAACAACAAATACCATGCTTGCAATTCACAGCACAAGGGTTAAAAGATAAACTGTTGTACCATAATTCAACAAAGAAACCCAAGGGGAAAAATAATTTCTTTCTATTATGACGGCAACTTATATTTCCCGAGTCCTCAAAGAGAAGCTGCGACATTATCCAGAGTAGAAATTGTGCTTAGATATTCTTTCGTTTAAAAGGATCAGCGCCTTTAACCCCTTTAATCATAAAGTTCATGTGAATTCTATTCAAAGATTCGTCCCCCACCTGACAAAAATCGCTCTGAAAGTCCATTATGAAAACCAGCTTTTATGGCGAAAAGATCGCCTTTTATTTTGTGCGTGATATTAAACATATAAGACAAGTGTGTCTGAAAACAGCACAGCGCTTTTAAAGCCCTTTTAAAACGCATAGTGCGAGTGGTATACTCTAGTAACCACTGTGATTTAGAGGGAGAAAAAGCGCTCCTAAATGTGTGTGGGTGGCAAAATTAACATAAATTTCGGAGCAGAACAGGGAGAGGGATAATTAAAATGTTACAAATAACATCAGCACTCAGACTGATAAGGGAACAGAGTGCTGTACTTTAACTGCACAATAGGACAGCTGAAATGGAGCTCCTAAACACTAGTACAGGTTAGAGAACAAAATGAATCAAAATCCAAGAAATAAGACAAGAAACGACAGTGAATGTAAAATCCTGCACAATGTTAGTGCGTATAAAAGAAACACGTTCCGCCACTCAGAAAGATTGGACGAAAGCAAATTTGTTAATGATTTTGTCATTGCCTTGTGAAATGAAGAAGAATAAGGAATAAAATATATATAAGATGGAGAAAAACAAATTGTTGTTTGAAGTCTGATATGGGAAGAGCCTGTGACGACTGCTGTATGTAGATAATGACGAGTCTGAAACTCACCAACGTAACGCGTACATAAATCATTTAAATATTCGCATTATACAAAACACATTTGCTGTTATTAGTACAAGCGTAGGAATACCGGCTCACGAGATAATACAATATGCTTCTAATTACAACATGTGATTAATTCGAGGGCTGCTATATTTATTGAGTTTAAAACTAATAATCCCAGCTATGCATGGACTGGAAAGTTTAATTGACAATATAATTATACCCGCTTTATGGGATTAATCTACCGATAAATAAGCAAAACGCTAAAATTAAACAGTCTGTGTGCTCGCGGTTTTGTGTGAGCCTAGCATTTCTCCCGCTTCTCCCTGTTATTTAATTATCAAATGCGTATATTCGCTACTGGAAAGCTTTTTAACGTTACGCACCACGAGTGAGCTACAGAGAAATGCGTTTGATTGCGAAGGGTGTGTAACAGGTGAACGGAAACACGAGCGATGGTGTTCAGTTTACGTACCATTTTGAGGAGCATGCGTAATTACAGACTTGCTGTTAGCAATCCCTGTGTGGGAAAAGCACTGTTACCATGCGTACAAGGCTGTCACCTTAAAAAGTCTGACACTTTTTTCTCCTTCTCCTTGCCAGCTCCTGGTTGGCGGTTTTTGTGACTTTCCTTTGATCATCCTGCCGAAAGCACAGAGCTCATCTTGATATAAGCCATGGATACCTCATCCGGTCCATTTCACCACTTATTAGTAGCCTCCCACAAAACTGTAGTGCAAGTGTACGAGTGTTCTGCGCGTGGTACAGTGACGTCTAACTCTTATGAACAAACAAACCAAAATGCTGCCTGCATGCGCCCAATTATTCCATCCAAATTCCAAAGTTGAATTTCCCATGGCTGTAGACTATATACGAAGAAAACTCACATTGTTCTTTGGCTGCTATGTTTATTCTGCTATTTATTGTTTATCTAACACCACTATCAGTGGGTTAATATTAATATTCAATCACAGAAATATATTGGTGCAGCCGGGGTAGCGTAGGCCGTATTTCGACCAGGCTACTGGCTGGGAGATCAGGTGCTCAAATTTCGGTAGGAACAAAATGTTTCCCTCTTCTCGGCACAGTCCGTTCCGGCCCTGGGGACCACTCAGCCTCATGTAAGATAAGTACTCTGATTCGTGATCTCAGGCCTCCGCCGCGACGTTGATGAGATCTGCGCCCTTCTGGAATATTACGCAGCGTCGAATGGTGAACTTTACCGAAGTTTAGGGACAACAAATCAGTCCCAACTTAAGGGTCAAGAAGTGCAAAGAACTGGACTTTTTGACCCTTGAAGATGGGACAGATACGTTGTCCCGAAACGTCGGTAAAGGTTCACCATTCGATGCTGTGTAATACCGCAGGAGAGCGCAGGTCTTATTTCAGTACTGGGATTCTTTGCAGCGAGTGAAGCGGCCGTGACGTGAAGCTGACCACTCACCTTCATCTCGTGCAGAGGTTGAGGATGAGTGGAGTTATACCTTTTCTCCCCCTATATGCCTTCATGGCTTGCGAAGGCATAAGTTTACAAAACCCAAATCTAGTTAATTGGAATGGATATGGAAAGAACGGGTGGTGGCCAAGTTTCCTTTATCATGCTGACACCTGCCTGGAGGGCTCAGGCGAACCACACAAGCAACGGTGTAGTTAGATTCTGACCTGGCTGGATTACAAACGGTCCCCTTCCGAACGCAAGCCAGAATCACTACCCCTTGCACGGTAATACCATGCATAAAAAATCTCTTGTACGAGTCTAAAGTAGTCTGTATTTGGTACACTATCTTTAAACATCCCAGTGGCCGCGCGGTCTAAAGCCTAGGTCTGCAGCCGAGCGCTTGCTGGGATCGTTGGTTCGAATCCAACGCGGGGCATGGATGTTAGTCTCTTGTGAGTGTTTGTGTTGTCAGGTAGAGGTCTCTGCGACGGGCCGATCCCGCGTCCAGAGGAATCCTGTCGACTATGGTGTGTGATCAAGTGAAAATAAACAACTTTAACACCTACTGTTAGTAGGTAGGACTACGAAACGAAACGAACCTTTAAATATCTTACGAAACGATCAGCCAAAATACTTAGCTCACTTATCCAACCCATATTTCAATGTTGCTCTACCTATGGCTGTACAGTGCACACAGATGTTAATTGCAGACCAACTCCTTCTTATCAAACGCCTGCTAAATTAGGTTCCGTTTGAAGGCAGAAAGTCAAATATTCCTTCCCCTCTGGAACGCATTTTGGCCTGCGTTACACGTGTCACTGCCTATGAGGCACCACCGTCGTTGCGCGCAGGGCTGAATAAACATATACAAGTATACGTACAGGGTGTTCATTTCATTGTGTCCTTTAGCACAGCAGATATCACGGGATTTCCAGGCGGATGCAGGTTTCTTCTGTGTTAAAGCTACAGTTGGCACACACACGAGGAAATGGACACACTGTAGTAACAACTCAGAAATATCTGGTTTTTTTTTTTAGTGGTGAAGGGCCCCGCTGCAGACGCTACGGACGCACTGCAGCCATGAGGCTTATTGTGCAACCCTATGATGAAGATGATGATTATTTTTTGTCCTTTTCCTAGTAATGGAGAACCGGTGGAATGAAAT
Organism: Coptotermes formosanus; assembly: GCA_013340265.1. Classification (NCBI taxonomy): domain Eukaryota; kingdom Metazoa; phylum Arthropoda; class Insecta; order Blattodea; family Rhinotermitidae; genus Coptotermes; species Coptotermes formosanus. The sequence goes on along the minus strand of BLKM01000354.1, from coordinate 127,194 downwards.
TGACAGGGGAAAACCGAAGAACTCGGGGAAAAACCTGTCCCAGTGCCACTTTGTCCACCACAAATCCCACATGGACTGACCCGGGATCGAACCCGGGCCTCCGCGATGGGAGGCCGGCGGGTAACCGCCTGAGCCATGGCACGGCCGAAATATCTGGTTAGTCCTGTCCTTAAAGAATCAAACTTCCAGTTAGGTCTCACGAGTCGCCCAACGTTTTTAGTTATTTGCTCATCTCGAGTATCGGACGTTGCGGGCCATTCTGAATTTTTTGTTGTTGTTAGTTACGCACTCCAGACAGGTAATTATCCTTAATACACAGCTACTTTCTCTCAGTCATTTCCATCTTATCGTCTTAACGTTCTTTATTTCTTTTAGTGTGGAAATCCTGCTCTAAATGCTGTCAATGGAACTTCGTCCCACTGTAAGCAATATTTTGCGTGAAGCCTAACTCGGATATATATGGAGGTTTCAAGCAATGCAAAAAATTAGAACATGCTACACAGAGGGTTTAAAGATTTTACGTTGATACTGCAGGAAGAGCATTTCTGAGCACATTCCCTTCCGGATCAGTCAGAATACCGGGTTACATTTTCGGCGGTAGTAGAAACATGAGTAACTGAAGCTGAAGGGTGATATACACATAACTAAATTGGTTTCAGTACTATACGAAGATTTCCCCATTTGCACATGCGCACCAAACGTGAATTTCAAATCTTGTCCCCCGTGTGAAATAACCGCTTAAGTTTTTTGCTCGCATCACGAACGGGACATTTTAAATATTTACCGAAAAACGAGTGCCAAATAGAAGATGATTACAGAATAAAAGCAGTTTACTTGTGTTCAGTAAAGCTGTATTTCTCATCTGACGACTTTCCCGAAGGGCGGGACATGACATCATTGTTACTTTATTCGCACATTTCCTACTTTTTCTTTTGTTCGGGAAGTCAGCTATGGTTGGAAGGACCCAAACACGTTTATCCAAAAGTAGCCACAAAACTGCAAGCCAAGCAGCATATATCACCAGCCAGGACAGCATTTCTTCTTCATTCAGTCCACAATAGATACCATAACACTGCTGTAATAGGACGTATCAGTTCACATCGCTTGATCACTTTCCAATCGTTAACTCGAAACAAGGCTTGCTGAATTAAGGGATAATGACGTTACGGTAGATTAAACTGCACTGGTTATAAGCGAGCATGTGTGGCTGGTAATGTACATCGGTCTTGCATCGTCAGTTCCATCTGGGGCAGACAGCAGGAATGCGTGGAGTACTATCTCTATGACCCAACACACCTTCACAATTTTGCGTTTGATAATAGGACAAAAATGTCGTGTCTTCTTGTAGGTAGTCGATTTTTGTGGCCATATTTATTAACACTTTAAAAACTAACATTAACCTGCATTGTGTTTAAAAATACAGTTTGTACCGCGCAGTAAACATATTCCTTCGCAGTTATAGAGACCAATCAGTTAATGCTGTAGAGGGAGATAATTGTTACTTGTTCTGAGATCCACACAGAACACATAAATATAGTGTGGGGGCAGAATGTGCAGTTTTTAGGAGTGTAAGCAAAATTGCGAAAAGCGACTATTAGCTTTCTCGTGTCTGTCTGTCTGTCTGTCTGTCTGTCCGTCTTCCTTGCGCATGGAACAAATCGGTTGCCACTGGAGGGACTGCCATGAAATTTGGTGTTTTGATTATCTTTCAAAAATCGGTCGGGAGAATTCATCTTTCATTAAAACCTAATAAAAATAACGGGAAATTTACATGACGACCTGTTTACATTTATGGTAATATCTTGCTGAATTCTTGTTAGAATGAGAAATGTCTCAGAAAAAGTTGTAGAGAATATCAAAACAGACATTTTATTTTCAATAACTTTTCCGAAACTCATGCCCTTTATGAGATAATGTGGGAAAATATGATAGAGACAGAGAGTCCACAAATTAAAAACAATACGTTACGGAAAAGATGCGATTAGCATGCTGGATAACTAAGGCAAGAATACAGACAGGCACTCATATAATGTTTCATATTATTTTGCTTTTCCATGGCAAGAGTGGTTACGCGAACGCGCCTCAATGTTACGTTGTGCGTACACTGCCTGTCTTGTTAGTTTTAGATTAGGCGTTAAACGGTTAACGACTACAAACGTATTCTAGAAAAAAAAAGTATAACTTGGTGAATTGTCCGCAGATGTTAATGCAGACAAAAGCTGTAATCAGTAATAGCCCATATCTGAGTTGGTGCTAAATTTGGCAGCGGTGCCAATGGTTCTCTGCCACCCGTACCTTATTCAGTCCACAATGCTGGTCATTTGTTTGTGTTGTCGCCACCCTACAAGCGCACAAGTTTTAATCAGCTGATAATAATCAGACACGGTCTACATAAGCCGCGCAGCAAATTGTTTGTAGCTCGCTTGCTGCATTTCTCATATATCTTGTCTCACATAACGAATTGCCCCAAAACTTGGGGCAGCAGACAGAACACAGCCTTACAGCTCGGATTAATGAACTATGGGAAAGCGTAACATCACATTTTAAATTTAATGTTTCCCTGGGTTTTAAGGCAAACTTTTATTTTTACTTCACAGATGTTCCACGCGTTCCAAATGTTACATTCAGTTGCTCTAGCATTTTAGAAGCTTTAAAACCAGAGGTTAAGAGGTTCTTTTGTACAGAGAAGAGGATTTCAGTTTTATCCGATTACGTATATTCTACTCTACCGCATGTCTCGAGGAATGGAAACAAGAAACAGGAAAGAAGGAACACACACGGCAGCAACCAGAAAAGAATCTCCCTTACCAACCAATTTATATTCAATCGAAACCAAAGGTAAGAACAAGACTTAATTTCAATATGACAAAACGGGATATCAATTCTTTATAACTACCGGTAGGTAATATATTAATATTACAATTAAATTAACAATATACTACTAATAAATTATGTGAATATTAGGGACTTCTAATGCGTTAATTTAAAAGCCCTTATAAGCTCATATGACGTGGTGTTAGAGAATAAGGACCACAGATGTTATATATATATATATATATATACACACACACATATACACGTGTGTATAGATGTGTATGTATATAGACGCGTGTGTGTATATATATACATACATACATAATGAACGGGTGGCAACATTATAGTTCGGTATTAACTGCGACGTGAGGGGCAAGCGTTTCCGTGTATTTCCGGCAGCGACTCGGTTTGCAAACGAATGTCTGTGTCCAAGGACCCGGCAACGACTTGGGACGCAACGTGGTCCCTCTGCACCCTGGGGACTGACAGTGGCTAGAGGTCTAACTCGGCGCTGTGTGCCCCAGGGACCGATAATGTCTCACGTCACAATATGGCTTCTCCGTGTCCCAAGTCTCGTCTTATGCGTAAGTTATGTTCCGATAAATGCCGCCCGTTTCTCCCCTACAGTTCAAACGAAATTCGCGAACCGGGATGCGACTCACACAGTAGGGTTAGGATGGAGGGGACGGGTTGCGTTACACTACGTAAACTGGTTATTACGTTTTTGTGTGGGCCTGCCTCCACCGCCTGCTCTGCTGTGACGTACTCATTTCGGGTTGAAGAAATGAACTGTAGGAGCGGCGGGGGGGGCTGTACCGTGTCTCAGACGGTTAGTCACCGGCTTCGAACCGCAGAAGCCCCCGTTTGATCCAAGGTAAGTCCATGTGGGGTTTGAGGAGGAAAAAGTGGCACTGGGACAGTCTTTCCTCATCGTACATTGGGTTTCCCCTCTTAGTATCATTCGACCAATGCTTCATGCTCATTTTCACCTACATGTTCCCCTCACCGGAAGGACAAATGGGCGAAGACTGGGAACTTCCAAAAATCACTGCTCTTTCTGAAGACAGGCAAACGGGACGCATTGGATAGAAAATAATTTAACGTTTCTTGGAAAAGAACTACACGACAAACCGCAGAATGGTGGTCCTTGCACTGCAGAAACGAATGACAAATCCAGCCGGTTCGATGAACAGATAAGCGGCGACCGTCAAATGACGACAGATTACGCAGCGTCGAATGGTAATCCCTTACTGACGTTTCGGAACAACGTATCGGTCCCATCTTCAAGGGTCAAAAAGTTTTCTCGGATACCTTAATCCTTGAAGATGGGACCGATACGTTGTCCCGAAACGTCAGTAAGGGATTACCATTCGACGCTGCGTAACACCACAGAAGAGTGCAGATCTTATAAATATCGCGGCGGAAGCCTGAAATCGCGAATGTTGAAGAGCTTGCTTATTCGAAGACCTGTGTTGGTTTGGTACCAAGAATGTTGCAACAAACGTTCAAGGAACGCAATCGTCAGTAATATTTTGCATGGTACAGGAGGTGAGGGCTTCCTTTTGTAAGTGGCCACCGGCTATGAAACTTAGCTCCACCACTCTGAGCACGAAAGCAAGCGGCTCTCTGTGGAATGATGCCATACGATATCCACATGGACGGTGAAACGCAAAGTTCCACCATCAGCATAAAAAATCTTTCCTGCAGTCTCATGGTACGAGTAAGATGTTATTCTTGTAAAGTTCTAGTCTAGGAGCGACACCAACCATACCTGGCCGCTAGATTCAGTGACTAAAATTTTAATGCTCGTCTTCGCCAAGTACATCGAACAAGAAAAATTCTGAAATATTGCTCCTTCACGACAACGTCAGGCCATACATAGGTGTGCGCACCACTGTGGCCATCACGAAGACTAATGGACAGTCCTGGACAGCCTGTGAAGACACCATTGCGGGGACGACGAGGCACTGCAGAAAGCCGTGCGCCAGTGGCTGCAGAGAAAGGGGTGAAAACTGTACGGGCACAACATATGCCGTTGTTCAAAGGCGGAATAAAATTCTGACACAGATGAAGACTATACCAAATCACTATATCTTGAACAATGTTGTAGTAAAGTTCTGTGAAATGTTCACTTGTAAACTTACAAGAGCATAAAATAAAATAAAATAAAATAAAAGAACAGGAGTAACTGCCGTCTACCCTAAGTGGAAGTAACGGCCGCATTTATTCTGGAAGGTAATCAATTTCTCGAGTGTTCCCCTACAGACGTCAGTCGGGCTGATTGCTGTAACGTGACTTGCTGCGTGTCCGCACGGCGTCAGCAACTCGTGAAAGGTCGTTGCCTTTATTCTTGTGGTAGGCAGCGTTTCAAGTTACAAAACGCAACTGAGAAAAAACAAAATCAGTGAACCCTTCTGTTTCATTATCGAGCTGCTTTCAGCAAACAGCTTACACTTGCGGACGTGGCACAGTGGCTCATATATCATGCATTAAGAACGGTTGCTGGTAAAGACAAGCCAGTGAATCCTTCGAAGACATGCAAATATCAAACGTGTTAAGAAGAGGAGTTAAATCGAAATTATCTTAACAAAAAAAAAAAGCAGATTAAATTGGGTAACCTTTGCTACACTTTAGTCTACGTCACTCTACATTCCTGTCTTGTACATATAATTGTAATAAGTTACCAAAGACTATAATTTTACCTGCTGCATTTGATTGGTGCACAATTCATATTTTGCTCTACACCTATTACCCCCTTATTAGCCGCTCACGTATAGTCTTATTACCTCATCACCCCCACTAGCTTTACGTTCGCGTCGGCACGTTTAGGCTGAGGAAGCAGTATTTTTCCGACATCAAATTTCAAATCCGTTCTGCCTTTGCATACCGCCTAATTATAAGCGCTTATCTAAAATGCACATATTTTCGCTAAGTTACAATTGGATCATCTATAATTTACGTACAATTTAATGTCATTAAAATTACACAAGCACCAGTCAGAATAAAGGCACCAGGGCCGTGCCATGGCCCAGGTCTGTCATCTCGAAGGCACAAGTTCGAAGCCAGTTCAGTCCATGTGCGATTTCTAGGGGCTAACGTGGCACTGGAACAGAGTTTTTGCGGAGTACTTCGGTTTTCCCCCGTCGGTACCATTCCACCAATGCTCCACAATCACATTTCACCCATCTACAGTCCACAACACTTTAGCTTGCAAAAGACAGCGTCCTTAACTATACAGTGAAGGACAAATTTGCCCTTGTCCACGCCAAGAAGGCATATAGCGGAGCAGGAGTACAGCTCTGCTTACTTTTAGCCTTGGCACTAGATTGTGGTGAGCGGTCAAATTCACGCCCTGGCCGCTTTAATACCGGCAAAAAAAACCCGGAACCCAGTGCACAGGAGGTTGTTGTGGGCCCCATAGCCTGTTTCGATAGTTCTGCTCCTACCGCGATTCGAACTCCGGACCGTCCAGCACATAGTTAGTTGCTATACCCACTGCGCTATCCCGGTTCACTTAAAATAATTTAAGAATGAAAACGTGTGCTGAATGTGGTGCGTGCTGCAAGTCATGTGCGAATGATTTCCACTCACCGGAACAAACGATAGATGGTCATGGTGTGTGGCAGGCAGCAAGATACAAGCTAGGCGTTTAGAGTGCAAGGTGAGGGAAATATTGCGTGTGTGCAGCTTGTACTGTAATCTAATAAGAGCATTTGTACTGGGACCATCTGTCTGCATGGCAGGTGAGTGCTAGAAGGGCGCTAGCCGCAGTGAATGTAATCGTACGAGACGCGCACCTAATTGCCCGAAATAATCTCACGGCACGTTAAGTAGCCACTGCATGCTCTGAAGAATCTTCCGTGTCCTCAAAAAGGTGAAAGCGTGTAATCCGAAGTTTCAGACTCCCCATAAGGCTCAAAACAGAGATTTAACTTGACATTAATCTTTGGCAGGGCATCACTAATCTCTGAACTCCAAGACTTCAGAAACCCTAAAAATCCTTTTTATTTTTTCTTAAAATTTGGGATCCTGAGTCAAAGAAAAGTCTAAGTGTCACAATATATTATGAGTGGGTGAAAATAAAATTTCTGTAAACATTCATTTGACAGGCCTCAAAGGAACAGACTGATTTATAAAGGATAAAATATTATATATGACTAGAACTGGACTCTGTTTGGGGCATCAATCTTCGTTGGTTCTTAGACTGACAAAATAAGTCTTAAAAGTGTTAATTTCTTGGTATGTTCTACACATAAAAAATTAAAGTTTTCCTTCTCCAGCTTCATATCTTGTTTCTAAGACTTTTAATGCAAATCAAGCCACTAAAATATTCGGCTTCCAATAGAGTGCGCATGGATGGAAAGCCATATTTAAGACTATGTTCCTTCCTTGACAAAACCATACATCTTCTTTCAAAGAGTTGTTGCTACAAACAACCACTATTTTGGGTTGTACTGGTAACGTTGTCCCTGCGCTTAATTAAGGACTACACCACGAACACGTGTTTGGGATTGGAGGTACAACTCCACTGTGTTTCACTTTGCCATTACTTTAGTTCTGTGCAAATAACCCCTCTGCCCATCCTTTATGAGGCTGGGGAAGCCCCCGAAACCGTCTAGACGTGGTGGAGAACAGTAACTATCCGTACCGGGAATCAAACCCTGGCTGTCAGTGCATCTATTTAAACTAGGCTACATGAAGTTCCAATGGAAGGGTGTCTGTGCCAGATTTCATGTTAAATCCGCCAGTTGCTGTAAAACGTACTGAAAGCTCAGAAATTTGCGACACCTTGCAGGAGCCGTTCTTGGCTCAGGCTATTAGTTGGCAGCCTCCAGTTATCCATGTCTGGGTTCAATCCAGAGCTAGTCTAAGTGGGATTCGTGGTGGCAAAGTGACACTTTGACAGGTTCCTCTTCGAGTACATCGATTTTCCCGTATCAGTATCATGCCGCCAATATTACACACTCATTTATTCATCTATCACCGACGCTGTATAACGTGAGCAATTGACAGCATCGTTAAATGTACACTTAAAAAGGGAGAATTTAAGAGCCCTAGGAGAGCAAACAAGCAAGCCTGCACTTGATGTGAAAGGTCGTATTTCATATATTGCAGTCTTTACAGCATCCTACTAGAGACAGTCTACCGCTTTTACGCATTAATTTAGCCGTAAAAGTAAAAGCTCCTTAATCCCAGCGCCAGTTCCGCCTCTGAAGACCTGCAGTGAAGATAACAATGTGCTCGGGGCTTATGATATGTAATGTAAGTTATGCCGCTGTAAAGGTAAAGCAGTCCCATTAAAAGCCTAGACAGGCCCTTAGGGTTTCAAAAGGTTGAAGTTCTCAGATTCCTAGAAAGTCGCCACAGGAAGGTGGTAATGTTATCAGCCCTACGCACCGGCCGCCTTTACCCTCAGGAAGTAATCCTGGTACTCATTTCTGTTAGAGGCTGAGTCGACCCCAGGGCCACAGTGCGACCGAAGGGATTATGTCAATGAAAAAATCCAGCGACACCATCGGCAATCGAACCTGTGATCTTCCGCTTCATAGCGCAGTGCCTCAACCAACTGCACCACCCCGTGCCCCCCAGTTACGCTACCGTAACAACATGAAATATAGCAACGTGATATCGAAGGCAGGCCAATATACGCTTATCCCAAGACAGAACATTGAACAAACTACCAGAGTTCCTTTGTTGATTCTTCATTCTTTATTATTAATCTCTCCAATGAACCCCGCCAATATATGCATTCAATGAAGCGCCGTTAGAAGTAGAAGCAACAGCGAATTACGAGATCGGGGAAGAGACAGTATCAATCAAATATTGAAGCATGTACTTCATGTAACCAATTAACTAACTCCACGGAAGGGAATCCTTCTTGAGAAGCTAATAGTTCCTCATCTAATCAGGAAATTCCCATCATTTTGTGGATCACGAAAGCTCATTACCACTTCACAAAAGCCCATCGCTTGTCCCTATCCTATTTCTTGAAAATCCATTTTACTATTATTTTCCCATTATTTCCTGCAAATATTCCAAATTCCTTTAATAAATCCTCGAAAACACATTTTTATTACAAAGACAAATTGTTTAGAACTATTTGAAAAAAGGTGATATTTATTATCAGAATCATTTGAGACACGTGCCTAGACTGTACGCGCAAATTGCAGATAACGGTAAGGTCGCAGCGCAGGCGTCACTTTATGCAACTGCTTGAACCTTGAATGAAGAGCAGTTACATATTTTAGCTGATTCTCATAATAACATCAGATTATTTCCCTAAATCACATCAACTGTTTGTCTTTGTAAATTATATTCTGAGCGCTTACTCTGAATAGTAACTTACAAATGTTAGTTACATAAAAATTTGTCCATTAAATGTTTAAGACAGAGCCTGTAGTGAGTAATAAAAACCACGATAATTTTATGTCACAAAAAACCCCCTTCCCTCCCGCAAACAAACAAAACTTTCGGTGTCTAGTCCCTTGTTGCACATTCTGCCCTTCAAACCTAAACCCCCTATGCTTTTCAACACTTCACCCCACGCGCTGTCCCTTGTATCATAAGCCAACACCCCAAACGTGCCCTTACCATTATGCGTGCCCCACATACCTATTGACATGTTTCTAACCTGGTTCCATTAGGCGAGAAGTGGAAGGCTTCAACACATTACGGAGCGTGTCGCGTGCAGTAGGGGTTCAACAATGCGCACACCCCCCCTGACGGCCCCCCCACCTGAGGAGCGAACAGCAACAATTACAAAACCCCTGCCTTTGATGGTCCGCCCTCTCGACACGGCTCGTTGCTTATCAGAAATCGCGCCCCACTCTGTTCATGTCACCTAGTTAACCTCAAGGGTGGGTGGGGGGTGGGTTGAGGGGAAAACCTAGCAGGCATTCTTCGGATGCAAGCGGACTGTCACGTTTCGCAAACAGAAACGCATACCCAAGACCCAAATAACCTCTTAACTAATACTGGGGCAGGAAACTTCTCGTGACACTGACAGTTGCTGAGCTGACCAAGGCATTCTTCACATTTTATGGGATCCAAGTGTTTATTACCGTGTCACAACGACACGCCACTTAACCCTATTCTCTGCCATTTGAAATCAGTTCAGACGCACAGTCCCTTTTTAAGGGCCTTATAATATCATTCTAGCATCTGGGGCTACAAATAAAAACCTAATAACACAAAATAATTATTTAAATAAAACACACTGTCTGAAATAATGCAGTGCTCAAGTCACTTTACTGAAGAAGGGCAGGACCCAATTAAATTAAATTAATTCTGAGGCCACGTGTTCTCTAGGTGTGTGATAGGCCTGCGTATTGGTGGAAAACCTGTCGCAATATTGTTACCACCAAAATTCAGAAAAATTATGGCAATAAATAATGGTCTGATCCGGTACGAGGTGAATGACGCTTTATCTGCTATGGCATTTCTAAATATACGTAACACCATATTTCTTTTACAGCAGTAAATACTTAATTGTTTAAATCACCACTTAGGGTTAGCTTCTTAAATCGCAACACAATCGAATGAGCAGACTCAAAGTGGAGTTTATCGAACACAGTGTCATTACAGATGGTACGCGGGTAAACGTTGAAGTTGTCCCTGTCCACGTTACGAATGTGTACAAGGGGAGTAGAAGTATAACTCCACTCATTCCCAACCTCCGCGCTAGATGGAGGTGAGAGGTCAAAATCAAGTTCCGGCCACTTTACCCCAGTGTGAAAAAATCAGTAATTGCTTTCTGTGTTGCTTGGTGTTTAAAACACAATAAAAAGTATATGAACCAATTTTCACAATCAAATATTTTTTTCAAATACTGAATTCCAGAAATTAACGAATTCTCAACCACACAGAATTAACTGTCCCCACAAACAAGCAGCCGCCCTGAATAACTCCACGCACTGAGCTGGGGTATGGTGGTGGTGTGTGAAGCGATTTGTCTTTGTGTTTAATTAAGCACGGCGCCGTGAAGACGATGAAGGAGTGGAGGTATAACTCCACATATTCTCGACTTTGGTACTAGACGGAGGCTAAGTGGTCACCTTCACGGCGCTGTCGCTTTAACCCCGTTATGTACTGGATAGGAGGCCGCATGGGCTCCAGGACCAGTCGGGACGGCGTCAAAAAGAGACAAATATCTTGCCCTGCCGGGAATCGAGTATCGAATTCGATAGTTTAGAGCTCGCAGCCGTCACCCTATACTCAGCGAGCTCCGGATCCCGTAATGGCGTGTAGCATTAATTAGTTTTTCCGTTTACAGGAAGCACTAATACCAGCCCCCTTGTTTCACTGACTAGCAGTATTGATTACCACAGAGTATTAATTTCTATAACGCCTGCAACATTGTGTTTAGATTATACACATCGCAGATGTGACGGAGAAGTTGCCTCATGAGCACGGCGGCTCTAGCAGCATAGGATTATGACAAATGACGACACAGTGCGCTCTGAAGTCAAGGCGTAAGGCACTCTGTGCTCCGTGTTTCAGTCCAATACTACCGTATTATTAACATGTACAGTACATAACGCCACACGTTTCGATATGACTGTGTCATGGTAAAACATATGGCCTACAATAATAAATATGGATGTTTGAATTTTAAAAAATATTCATACAAGAGGTAGAGATATACGGTACTATATTGAATCTGAACAGTAACTGATGGCATCTCTACTAATATGTGAGTATGCAGGTTTTTTCAGTTATCTTTGATCCTAATTAACATTTTTGACGCAACAAAAAAGAAATAAATTCGCACGCTTAGCTGATGATATGAGTTTATATACAGAGTGGCGCACAAGTTACTTGTCACAGAAGTTAATGGAAAGTTGCTGACAAAATACGTAGCTTATTGGCTATTCAAAATGTGGAATTTCCTTCCTTCTACATTAATAATTACGGCACGATTTAAATCTCAAATATTCAGCTTATCGAAGCATTGTGCCAGTAAAATTCAAGCTACTGTCAAGTGCCTCTTGCACTACTGTGTATACGGTGCGCATAATACTGAGTAGACAAATATACCATGATGCAGAAACACGTGGCTCCATAGTAAGGCATTTGCTGAATACATTTCGATCGTCTCGAAAGAGTGTACTAACAAAACCTCTAACAACGTATCTATGGAGCACATTAAGCAATGAATCTGGAGCTTCTACAGTACTAACACCATATGCCGCTTCACTTCACATCCAACTTCTCTACGATGCGTATGAGTATTGTATTCCCAGCGTTTCTTATATCTGGATATATACTGTAATGGATACATGATAAGATTAAAGGCAACAAGAAATCTGTTGCCACCAAACTAGTGGACCCATAGTACCTGGGTCATAATGGCAGCATAATGTATTGCAACATCATTACAATGAAACAGTAATGCCTGAAGCAAAAACAGGCTGCAATCAAATTTCAGTGGCTGGTTGCTATTTGAGAACGAACAATTCCCGTGTAAAAGCATGCCACTTGTCAGTCGCTAAGCATATATGAAATTCTACCGTCAAGGCCAACAACGAACTTAAGTTTAACCCTCCAACGCCGAACTCGGTGCAGAGTACAGGCCTTTAATTCTTCACATGTCGGCGGCCTCGGTGCACCTTAGGTCGTAAAGTGACGTAAGTGTGCTATAAATTTAAAACAACTCCGTCCTGAGGAACAGATGGAGTTTGAAACCCGGCGCCACTCCTACACTTTTCGGCGAAGCTCGGCCATCGTCACAAACACAGCTACATGACGCATAATGCAAAAACTAGAATTATGCATTTCCAGGCTTCTGCTTTATAGGCTTGCTCTATTTACAATAGGCCTGCATGCTCTATCGCGTTCCCATATCGTAACTTTAACAAGCAGAAATGGATATGCAAACAGCAATTGCAGTGTAAACATTGTTTGGAAAATTATCAGAGGGAAGGGGTTTAAATTGAATCTTGCCTACTAACAGTAGTATCCTCAGATATCTTATTATAGGCTGTACAGGAAGTCAGCGTACTTTGCTGTTTACAGCAGCATAAAATGAGCCTGACGCTTCCAGCCAACTGTCAGTACAACAAACTGATGGGCGAGAGTAACGTTCTCAACCGCTTCCCTCGTTTCAGCAAGGCGGCACACGGGCGATTAACTACTTTCATTGCTGCCATCATGAAGTAAAGCAGAGGCGTCATCTTTTTTCGTTTCGTAGTCCTTCCCTCTTCTACCTACTTCTTCACAGTAGGTGTAGAGGGTTTTTTTTTTTGATTTTCACTTGGTCACACTCAACCACACACCGCATTCGGCAGGACTACTCTGAACGAGGGATCGGCCCGTCGCTGAGATCTCTACCTGACAACACAAACACTCACAACAGACAAACATCCATGCCCCCGGTGGAATTCGAACCCGCAGTCCCAGCAAGCGAGTGGCCGCAGCTTACGCCTTGGACGGCACGGCCACCGGGATCGGCGACATAATCTTAGACAGAACTTAATTCAAAGTCACGGAAAATGGGTTGGAGGAAAAGCTCCGTTTTTTCCTGACTGTTGCACCTGATAGAGAAAATGCTAGTAGCATTTGAAGTTCCAATGGCGGTGCTTCTGAAACTTACCTTCTTCTGGTATGTGATACAGCGTCCCGTAGATTGCTACCAAACCTCCAGAAGAAGCTACTGTCTCCGTTTTCAAGTTGAACTTTCTCGTCTGAAGATGGAAGTACGAGGTTCATCCGAAACGTAGACATTGATTTACTAGATAACATGACATGAAGTACCAAAACACCCCAACCTGCAGCAAATATTATGTTTAGAGGAGAAAGTGCGTTCCTACCCCTTAGATATCATTATCCAGTAAGCTACTGAAAGAGGTTTTAATCCTAGACATGCAAAATATCTGAATATCTCCAAAGAGCAGAGTCATTTTTGTAAAGCCAATAGTCGCTGTGGTGGTAAATAGATTGTCTCTCCTTTATGTAAAGCGAAGGTACGTTACAATGTTGGTACACCTTCCACAGAAACAAGTTAATTCAGTCCACCCCCGTGATGTCCTACTTCGTTACGTCCGAATTAGCATTGTGTTCTCATCTATACTTCGGTGTAGCAAACGGCCTCATCCCTAGACATTTCAAAACAAATATACATACGTGTCATCCTTTGCATACTACATATCCCGTCAATTTCTTCCTACTACTTGTTTTCATTTCCCTGGCGATATGTGCTGAACCTTAAAAATTGTCAGGGTTTCCAGTACGTAACGTTCTCCACTGTAGCCTAGCATGTTACTATAACCATGCTATGGGCTGCCCTTCTGCACATTACAGATATTCAGGAATATTTACTGGAAGTTGGACGACAGTCAGTGATGTAGTGTGCCCCGTATTAAGGGGGGATTTGTTTTGCAGTGAAAAGTCAGACTCTCACATCCGATTAAAGCATATGACAAAAGAAAGTCTGATATGGATATCTCCATATGAATTTCAAACATTAAACTCTGACTGATCATTTATCCAATGGATTGCTTTTCAAAAAGGAAGCAACGGTCTGAGACGTGTTAATACCGGATTTGCTTCGAGGCGCATGGAAGTTAATCTGCTACGTGCCATTTGAGTGGCATTGCTGATAAAGCGAGGGTCTAGCAACAACAGGAGCCGACACTACAGAGCACGTCAAAGTCAGAGCGAGATGGCACGGTGACAAATCGTCAGAATTCTACAGAGTGAAACTCGCGTTGAGTCCTGGTCAGAACATCGTCTAACTAATTTAACTTGCTTATGTGATGCGAAGAACTGAAATAAACCACGACTCTCTCCTCATCCACACATCAGTTTTATGTAATCGCCCTTTTCCTATACCTCGATATTAAAATAAAAGATAATATTCATATCATCAAGCGAATCATAATTTCTTAAAGTTTCGTAATTTAACACTTGTCGACAAAGAATACACCTCTAGATTTAAATACACTTAGTGACGGTCATACAAGCCTACTTCGTTATTTGTAGGTTATTCGGCGACGCTGGAAGTAACTCAAATTTACACTGCCGAATTATTAGATTATAGACAATAACGATTTGGCAAGTGTGTGGAAAGAGCAAGCCTCTCGGAATTTGCCTGCCGGAAATATGGAAAAGTACCTCCGGGTATCTGGTGTCGTAGCTGGGAATGGAACGGCTTATCTCCAGAACAAAAGTTAGAAATGTTATTACTTTAAAAATACCAATTAATATCCACCAAAAACACTTATTATTAAGAACCTAAAAGCGGCTACATGTTTCGGCCGATATTAAGTCATCGTCAGCGTGTAAAAAATTGTATAAAGAAGTGGTTGGCTATGGGCCGAAATATCAGGCTGCAACAGGGTTAGGAATAATAAATATGGTGCGTTTGACAAATGTTTACTGGTATCTTTGCTTACATAACGCAGTTGGGTTAAACGCATAAGTTCCTTTAATAAATAAGTGTTGTCTTTGACAGAGATATATTGGTATATTTGTATATATAAGACAACTGGATTAACCAGAGCAAGTCCTTATACCAAGTAAGTGCTGCATTTGACGGATATTTATTTGCATCTTTTTTACATAACGCAACGGAAGAACCGCATCAAGATACTGCCTTAGCCCACTTGATTGGTTGCCTGCAATAGGCCACGGCCACTTCCTCCTCAGCCCTTTCAATTCATCTTAAATAACCACCCCATTTGCCTGATGCTAACCTAGGCCTAACTTTGCATGACCACGGTTACGTACAGTTTTGTACTTTACCACTCAGGCTAGCAGCAGCAAATAATGCTACAAAAATATAGGGCTACGTGTGAAGGGGAGCAGCATGTGTTGAAAGAATTCGGTGCTAAGATTTGCTTTCCCATTTGTCTCCCTCCACAGAGCGTCGTCAACATCCTAATGCTTAGTGTCACTGCGTCTCCGACAGCTAAGCGTTTTCTTCTGACGAATGTGACACTTGCTTTGCAGGTGACAGGGGGGATATTAATGGCTTGGTATCAATTCTTAAAGCGTTCCATGCAGTAGGATGGTAACTCAGAGGAAATATTCCGTCGGAATGAAAAGTGCTGTCGAAAATAAGAATTTAAAATGTTTTGAGTCTTCATTATCAGTGATGTGTGCCGATAGGGTAGAGGACAAAGACGCGGACATTAAATGACGTTAAATACACCGAAAAAGTTTGTCCAAGCGGTAACGTTTCTCCCTTGTATGCGGGAGGCACCCGGTTCGAAACTGGAGTGTCACACAAAATATCCTAAAGGTTTTCCTAGTTTTCCTCTGGTACTCAAAGCAAATGCTGCTGTAGTATGCTTCATTCCATGTATTTACAGTTTATTAGTACTTTCGTCCATCATTCGCCGGCATACAGTTGTGGTTACAGGCGGAGTTGTTCAAGGGATTATATATACAAATATAACACAGGGAATAGCGCGAAAAAATTACGTCACGGTAAAAGAAAAAATAATCTCGCAACTGAAAACGCTTCTCCGCTTAAAACGAGAGGACAGTAAGGTACAGTATAAAGAACACCGTCTTCTGGGATGTGACGTCGCGCAGTCTGGTAGAAGGGTTGTACAGCAGGTTCCGGCAAAACGTTGCTAAACTTCGACTCCCAGAAGGGACAGTAAAATTTTTTTCTTCTCCAAAACTTTCTGACAGCCTCTGCGGCCCACACAGCAGTGGCCCACACGGTAGTGGCCGGGGTGTTAAGGCGATCGTTTACCTCTGTTTAGTGCCGAAGTTAAAAATAGAAGAGGGACGCACAAATCCCGGGCACCTGGTCGTCATGAAAGACTAAAATTTTTACATTTTCACTTAACACTTTTGAGTCTTCAGTAAGAAACTTGCTTTCTGGCGCCACTCTGGCGCCTACAGTTTTTGGGTGGCTGCTAGATTTTCTAAAAATGTGTGCACCCATGGAACACAGCTATACCACTACTCCCCCTGTATGACTTCATGGTGTGTACAAGGGCTGCAGGTTTTTCACAGCTGACACAAGCTTAAACCTCGCAAGGTACAGACTACCGCTGCACGGCTTCACATTCTACACGCAGTATTACTCATAGTTACCGCTGATAGAACCTTAAATTTCGGAAGTTACAGTCTGCTGCAACCAGACCACACGGTTTCACGTTCTCCAGGCAGTATTACTCAGAGTCGCCGCTGATAGAACCTTAAATTTCGGAAGTTACAGTCTGCTGCAACTAGACCACACGGTTTCACGTTCTCCAGGCAGTATTACTCAGAGTCACCGCTGACAGAACCTTAAATTTCGGAAGTTACAGTCTGCTGCAACCAGACCACACGGTTTCACGTTCTCCAGGCAGTATTACTCAGAGTCACCGCTGAAATAACATCACATTTCGGAAAGCACAGCGTCTTGAGGCGATGTCCTAACCTCGCTTGCTAAGGCAGTTGCTGCAAGATGACACAGAACTGCAGAGCGCACAGACTCTTGTTAATGTATTTAGGAAGTATGTTCCCAGGCTTCTGTTTATGAAGTTTCCTTAAGCTCGCCCCTCCTCACGGACCCAGTTCTGTACACAGGGCTGAGTCTCTGATATGGCAGCTGCTATATTACGATCTGCCAGTCGCTCACAATTTTGGAACTATACAGTGAACACGGCAGTCTATTTACCGCTTCTTTTGCACAACGCTTCTCTGTGTTTCGCTTGTCTCAGTACAGCCTCTATTTCAAGATCACGTTCTTGTGCGGTGTCACGCCGTGCAGTTTGGTTAATACACATCTACATTTAGAAAATCTGACATGTGCCTACCTTTATATCCAAAAGCTGGACGCGCCATACTCCTTAGACCTACTAATGTTTCTCTGGTACTTCATGTCCTGCAGCTTCATAGGTGGCACCAATGTTGGGAAGAACCTGCAGCCTCCATTTTTACCCTGAAAGTGGAGCATTCAGATTAGTGCGAAACGTTGACCGTCTACTGGGATGTAACACTTTGGCTTTATCGACCGTACCAATCCTTAGAAAAACACCTGTTTCCTTCGTTTATACACTGAAGATGGAAACATCTTAATGTTACAGTAAAATACTTTTTCAAATCCAACAGAAAAGCTTAAAATATCTCATCTCTAGCCATAGGAGTAACTTGGGTGGGGGCAAGGGGGGCAAATACCCCCGATATTTTTTCAACCTAGGCATAGTTTTTTTGGTTACAGAATTGAATGATGGCAAACAAAAAATAGACAGAAAAAAGAAAATGAAAAACTTGCGTTTTATGGGACCAATTTTCCCCTCTTTTAAATTTGACTCCTTTGTTAAATAAAGTTCCTAATACCCGTGGTTAAGTCCCCCCCCCCCCAGTGTTATTAACCAAGTTACGTTTATATCTCTAGCTGCTGTGTGAACAAATAGTCGTTACATTGATCCACTTTTACATATTACAGACGTTGGCAGACAAATACTCTGCTCTCACTATTTCATTGCATATGCCTAGTCTGAAGTTGAAGAAAAATTCTGGAAATGCAGATTACGGGTTAAGCCTAATTATGTAATAATCCAGGAGCATGTCTGTTCTACTGTCCTGGTCGCTGTTATTTTATCCGATTTTATTTTCATGTCCTCCAAGTGTACACTAAATATTTAAAACACCGAAAATGGCCTCATTTAGGGAGCGCCAAGAACACTTCTTCAGCCATACAGTTCTGATATTGCCGATCCTGGCCGCGCGGTCTAAGGCGTGGGTGGGTCTGAGGCCGCTCGCTAGCTGGGATTGCGTTTTCGAATCTCGCTGGGGACATGGTTATCTGTCTCTTGCGAGTGTTGCGTTTTGTCAGGTAGAGGTCTCTGCGTCGAGCTGATTCCTCGTTCAGAGAAGCCCTGCCGAGTGTGTGGGTGTGCGCGCGTCTTTGATTGTGATCATACGCAACAATAAGCCTCTGCATTTAAAATGAGGAGGTAGACAGAGGTCAGATTAAGAAAGAAGGGAAGTTACGACATTGTTAAGTCACTGGGATATCAGTTCAGTTCCAAGGAAACGAGAGCTAAATCGACGGAAAATATCCCGCCACAGTACAATGAACCGCTTACAATACTCACACCGGTAACTGTATACCGCATTCTGGCAAGGAAGCATTAGTTTGCTGTGCCTTCTAATTATGCTGCATCACATACATATATGGTACTTGTCACATTAGATTTAGAAACGGTCCTTATACCCTTCCTATGACGGTGTGAGCTGGTTAAGACCCTTCAGACATGACAGTGGGTGTACACTGATGACAAGTAAAGTCAAAAATGTTAAAAGGAAGTTTGTCTGTTATTTGGACAGAACGAGCACCACATTAAGCGCTGACATTTAAAATTAAACAAACGCGCGCATTAGCCAGCAGTTGATTGCTGCTGTTACATAATTTACGAGCCTTTCTGTAACATGTAAGAATTCTGTGTCCTGGACACGTCACTCGCCTCTGTAAAAATGAGAGAGTTCTGCTTTCTGAGACACCTGCTGCTACCTTGAAACTTATAACCTAGTGTTTGCTAGGGACTATATACTGCAAATCAAATACCGAGGAGGCTCCTTTAACCCTTATTTACCCACGTCCTGATCATCAGCCAACTCTATACAGTTTAAGTTATTTACACGAAGTGTTCCGATAAGCAACGTATGAAACACAAATATATTTTACTGGCTCAACAGAGTACGTAAGAGACGCCCCAGAGCACATAAACATCCATTTACCTTCCCACAGTGTATTTGCATTTGCTACAAGCCTGTGACCGTCAAACACAGTTGTTTGGTTTATTCATCCGCCATGATCCGCCTGCAGCACTTTAAATGCTATCAGCCGTTTTAGCCAGTAATCGTATTTACAACATATGCTGCTTTGGGTACTGGCTACGCCCTTATTTCACTCCGATCCTGTTTTCGAGCACTGGACTTGTTTGAAAGTGACCTGGGTAGTCAGTGTTTCTTAGCAACACGCTGCTTCCGCATGTAGGGTCAAATTTATTACAGTCTGTATCAGGGCTGTGGAGTCGGAGTCGGAAGGAATTTTAGGTGGAGTCAGAGTCAGAGTCGGAAGGAATTTTAAGGTGGAGTCGGAGTCGGTAAAAATATACCGACTCTGACTCCGACCTCAGTCTAAAATCTTAACCAGATACTCCAAATCCAGAGCCCTGATAGCTACAGTAACCATTAGACTTATACTTAAATAGAGGTCATTAGTCAAAAAAGTAGCCTGATGATTCACGTGGTGGCGATGAAATGTCTTATAGGTTTACCATTATTAATATATATTGAGCTTTTATGAAGGAGTCGGAGTCGGAGCTTTTGTGTACCGACTCCACAGCCCTGGTCTGAATGCAGTCGAGTTATGTAAATATGTGGTTACTCGGACCTACGTCTATTCCCGGCACAACAAACAATTTTGTGACGTCTTCACTCAGAGCTAAGACCCCAGCTACACCGACGCGGAAGCCCGAAATCTCGCAAGAGATGTTCCCTTCTCTTGAATTTCCAGATCATATGTGGGGTCTAACCAGCGTCCTATTCAAAGGGTACACGGGAATTTTTCTCCGAGGTTAAAGCAGCCGGGGCGTGAAGTTAACCATTCACCTCCATCGAGTGTCCATACTATGAATGAGTGGAGTTACAACTTTATTCCCCTCATATTCTTTCATGGTGTGGACAGGGCCTTACCTGTGTTCAGACCCACAGGGAACAGGACGCGCTACGGCATGGTCTACATTAGTAGGACCGGTGCACAGGGAATATTTTCAAAACCTTCCTCCCTAAGAGGCAATTATTTTTCTCTTTGTGCCACTGTACGCCCTTAGGGAGGCTTAGGATTGGGCGGCGGGACGCCTTGCTATCGCGAATCCGGGGAATTAGGTGGCAAGGCCTACATGTGACTACTGAACTCCCAGACTGTTCGCCTCTACCCTGAAAACCAAAACAGTTTTTCCCCGAAAAGGCAGCAACACAGCCAACTTCCATAACAAGGCGTATATAAGAATACTGACTCCCAAAATACTCGCTTCTACCCTGAAAATCAAAACACTGTTTTCCCCGAAACGCTGGCATCACAGCCAACTTCCATAATAAGGCCCACGTAAGAATACTAAACTTCCGAAACGTTCGCTTCTACCTTGGAAATTAAAACAGTGTTTTCCCTGAAACGTCTGGAACACAGCCAACTTCCAAAGGTTAATAATACAAAAATTATCATCATCATCACCGAATCATCGTAATGTTTCAAAATCTCTATGTACAGACAAGTTTCACATCTTCTGATATGGGTACTATCAGATTATCTAATGACGTTGAATCGTTTGAAGCGATAAGCCATTCTGAGTAGGATTAGAGGTTATGTACGGTAAATTCGAAGTAGTCGCGGTCCATTTTAAATCACCCATCCTCCGTCACGGCTGGACATATTCTGCAGACGATATCCCACCTGTTTTAATGAACACTATACACATCTTCCTGTCTTACCAGAGACGTCCAAAAATTACTTGACGGAGAGAACACGACACTTTCAGAGCCAAACCAGGATACCGTACGGCACCCAAATATTCAGTAACAACGAACGCCATTGTTACTAACGCCGTATTGATCACCAAGTTACAAGAGTCGAGTCGAGGCATCCGGAGTCCAAGTGCAGACAAAAGTTGCGGGTCCCCTTTCCCAATTTCCCCTCCTTTTCGACCACCCTATTACATGGGTCGGCCTTTGTCATATTTCCTTTCCACCACATAATTCCGGCTTCATGCTGTAACTTATGACATAGCTACTGCACATAACAATTCCAGCATTTGTCCGAAGCAAACACAGACAGGAAACCAAGAAAGGAAACGTCTGGGCTGCCAAGGAATTGTACTTGTGAAGTTCTGTAATGATTCAGCGCCATGTTAGAGAAACGCACCTTTCAAATCAAAACAGCTTGGATTTTGTAAATATGTAGTTCCCAAGACAGTTCAGTCTCCAGCGCTGAACAGATAGAAGAGGCTCTTAGTCCAATTTACACTCTGCACTGAATGCTGGTAAACAGAGGTGAATTTTTCCGTGTCCACGCCATGAAGGGATATAACGGCAGCAGAGGTATAGCTCCACTCATTCTTAAGTTCGGCACTAGATGGATGTGACTGGTTAAGTTCATACTCCAGCGCATGTCTGAGCGTTTCGGAAAAGAGGAAAATCTCTTGCCCCTACAGGATTTCAAAACCGGGACCCTAAGCTACACACACTGAGCTGTCCCGGCCGTACTAACTGTTGGTTAGCGCAGGATTTGCGTTACATTTCGGGACAGTAGAAGTCGACTCAGAGCTTGTATTGAGGACGCACGAAAGCATTACATAATCAATGTCACAAAAGTAAACATCAAAATAAGAAAATGAAGAAAAAAGGGTTTTGCGAAATTATGACCAGTCCTGGGGGGGGGGGGGCCATGCAACAAAAAATTATTGTTACTGTTGACTGTGACTGATTGTGACTGATATTATTATTTATGGGCCTCGAAAGAATGAGAAAAAACTATTTTTACGGACTGAGTTGGGGGCCACTGTCGATTAAAAGACATTGTAATCTGTACAGCTGTATGGGGCCTCCCCGCTTGAGGGCATCGAATAGGGCTCTTTGTATTTCACGCAAAGACAAAGGCAGAGTGGTCCCTGTCCACGCGATGAAGGTATGTCGGGGGGAGAAGACGTATACCTCCACTCATTCACTTTAAGCCCCGGCCTCCCCATTCCCGGGAAAGACCACTGGTACCAGCTGACTGGGAGGCTTGCTGAACTCGAAAGCCGGAATGGATGCCTCGAAAACAATAAAATTCTCTCGCTTTTTCCGTGTTTTTTCAAACATACGTCGTGTGTAAATTCTTAATTTGCTCTGCCTGCTTCGTCAGTTCAGGAATACGCGTAAGTAGGGTCCCAAAATGTATTTACAATGGGGCCATACATGTCTCAAGTCGGTCGTGACAGGGACGCCTGCCAGGTGTCCATTTTTCCCATAACAACAGCAAGAATACAACCACAAATTATTAATAACGATGGATCGATAAGGGTTAAAATAATATCCGGCCACATGGCCGACAAGAGGAACTTCTGAAAAACGCAACGTGGTAAAAATTTCAGATCAGTATACAACAACTTCCTCACTTCCCTTCTTGTGTTTACTTAGTAGGCATATTTCTATGACATAAATTTAGTCCAATTAAAAATGTAAGGTGCTCCACACGTTGGCTTAACCCTTTAAAGCCTAGCGGTAACTTTACATATCACCAGGTTTAACATTAAAAAATTCTACGTAGTGCCCACATTGCGTTTATGTGGTTTGTACGGATCTCAGAACAAACAGCAACTTTTGCCTTATAAAACATTAAGAGATTGGTTTTTATAACCGAAGTGTAGTGTACAGCGCGGTACGCACTGAGTCCTTATATAAAACAGATACGCTTCGTCTTTAAAGGGTTAATTCTTTGAAGCAGCTTAACCTTCCAGTGACCCGTAAATTTCGAGATCAGGAGTGCGCAAATCCCAGGCGCCAGGTAACCCGGGCGACTACATTTTGTCAGGTGGCGCCTGTTCCTGTTTATAGGGAAAATATTCTCTTTGTCCGACCTTCCTGATTTATTAACAAATACCTGGTCGATTTTATTATTTATAATGAAAGATTTAACAGTTGCTATTCTTACACAGTCCCTCTATGGCCGGCCACAGTCACACACCTCGACCAGCGCGAGGTGAACAACGCTGTCGCAGGTGTGTTGACATACAAAAGACACTGACGCCGTGAGTGCAGACAGACTTCCTGACAATGCCGGCAAGCGGGTAACAGAATATATAGGAGCACTACAGCTGACTATACATACACTTAAAATGAAATTGAAATTTAGAAGAGATGTGTGGGGCTCTACTGCTCCTTCTAAGGTGAGAAGTCAAGAACATAATGGAAAAGCCCGCTGTGCCCATAAAAATACAAATCCACAATACAACGGCAGAATACAAAGGGCTGTGCCATCAACAGAAGAAGGAAGAAACAGCGTGATAATTCCACTGTTATTTAAACTGACATGGTGTCAGGAGGTTTAAAAATGATATAACATGATTAAACGACAAGAGAAATGAAGCTTACACCACTGGAAGGACGGATTATCGCAAAAAGTGTTTTGTGCATATAGCAGCAGTGACGTAACTTCAACGATGTTCGCTAGGAGCGCAAATGTTGACATGAGAGTAAAGTAGCCGCTGCATTCTACAGATGTAACCCAGCCGGTTTATTCTTTTCGTGTTAGATCAAGGGTGAATTTTATGTTCCGATACAGCCAGCAAATTTGGAAACTTTAAAGGACAGAATATGGCATTCTGATGTGAAATTTTACCGTGAAATGATAGCAAGGGTCGAAAAAGGAACCCGCTCACCTCGTTTCTTCCACAGATATGACAGCATTTTCCTTCCTAACAAAGCTGATAGGTCTTCCCTTCGGAATGGGTCGTAAGTTTCTGATGCTATAAAAGTCACAACACCGATATAGGACACAGCTACATGGCAGGGCTTATCCACTGAGAAGAGGTAAAATAAACCCTGCGAATCTCTTAAGCTGCAAGAAACAAATCCACCGCATTTCATAACTGTATGCGCAAACGTCGCGTGCCACTTTAGTGGAAACGCACAGCTGGTGAGCAGAGAGTGGAAGGGGCACCCTTGTGACAGGTCAGCGTTTGTTTAGCTCCACACAGCACAGTGGTCTCTATACGCACCAGTCTCTTTGACTCACTACAAATAAAACAACAACCTGCGAAATCCAGTTCGCTGAAAAGCAAATGCGAACTTACAGGCGCAGTATTCATTTGTTTCAATGCTGTTTGTTCTGCAGTGTAGAGACTCATATTTTCACAAGACCGAGACGAAGATAGATCCGTAATTAAAAACTTAGGCAGACGGACAGACCGCAGCCGTCATCATCCTGACTACATGGTCCTCCACGTCACGCCATTTCCCTGACTGGTTTCTCATCAGCCTCACTCTATTAACTTAAGAGAAAATATTTCCCTAAAAGTGCCACTACTACATTAGAAGAAAATATCACCTAGTTTACAAGCTCCAGTCATTTAAAATACCTGCCTCTCTGTTAGTTGTCATGAAAAGGTACCCTCAGTGGCCCATGGCAAATTGCCACTGACATTTCTACGCCTTAGCATTCTGAATTCCTTTAGGTGTTTCGAATGGCTTTGCTGAAAATATTAAGAATATAAGAACAACTTCGATTGCTATTACTGTGAATTAACTTTGTTATTCGCTACTATGGTTACTGAATTTCGAATACTGCGCTCCTAACTCACACTGACTCCGTCGTGTTGGTGCATATTATAATAAATTTAAGAGTACGAAATACGGATTTTTGCACTGAAAATGCATTCACACAAAATTTATTAAAATGCATCCAGCGGTTTTGGAGATGAAAACTGAGGACGGGTGGAGAATGATGGACTGTTATATGCGTCACTTCATGTACATTGTGTTAAGCACATGTTAGAATATCGACAACTGTAACATTATCAACAGTTCCACCTCCTTTCGCGGACCCGCGGCTAAAAGACAAAAACATTTTTAACCGAGAAAATATTATCATATTCACCTCGATGCAGAATGTAGAAGAGTATTAAAGAGAAAAATCCATCAGAACTAGAACAAAAAACGGTCTTTTTTCGGGGTATAAAAATCAATACAAAAATTATGTAACTTACCGATTTCTCGTCCCTAAGCCATACAGTCATCAGAGAGTACTAAAACACTCCCATTAGAAAGTGTCAAAATATTTCAGACCTGTTCACGTGCAAGTGTTGCTAGAGTCGAAAATTTCAGTACGTTACATAGATTGCTATATATCTGACAGCATGTGACATCTGTTCTCATGTGTTTCGAAATACAGCAAATATATTTCTTTAAAGTCTTCTTCCTACGTTTTACTTTATTCGGGGTTTCAAATATTAAGTACCTACGAAAGAAGGGCAATTTCTTCACCTCCAGCTGGGAGGCGTGGCACTGTAAGAATTAAAGTTCACACTTCTAGTTTAATAGAAATGTAGATAAGTGGGTGTATACACATGAGGAAGTCACAAACACTTGCTCTGCATGCAGTTCCGAGTTAAGTTTCTTATGTTTCATGCCGACAGCAGTTCCAGCACATTAAAACTTTCTTGAGTTGCAAGTTCTTGTCCAGAAAACTTGTAGGATCGTATACAAAAGGAAACGCACCTCCTACATAAATTCCGCGGCAAGATTTTTCCACATATACATAAGACGAAGAAAACACCGTCTTGTGTTTGTATACGGTTATAAAAATATACTAGACCGCAACTTTACTATTTACAATCATGAGTAAAACACGTCGACCTGCATTCGACAGCAGGGAACGTTTTCAGCTTTGTGTACTAATAACATTGCGAGATGTGGAAATATTGGCCAGCTCAGAACAGGCAGCTAAGAAATGTGTCTGTTTACTGTCACACACATCCAATCATAACACGTGTTGTAACATGACGAGCACATATAACGTTCATACTATGTTATTCACGGCTTGCATACTCTTGTAATTAATACATCAACCACCTTATGCACTCAATAAGATACATTTAGAAACAAGCATAAAACTCCGACATGTTCCGGCACCGGGATGCCATCATCAGGGAGATATTGAGAACAAAGGAGTACAAGGCCAACAGCAGCTAGGGAGTGTGTCTCTTTCCTTAAAATTATTAAAATATTAGAATTCGAAAATACACAAGTTAATAATAAAAAATCGAAACTTTGTAAATTTAAAATTTTTAAAGTGAGCCATTCCAGGTAGAAATTTCCAGCTGATTACACTCTGAGATCTCAGTCTAACCAACCTAACCACACAAAAATGAAGTTGCCATTTTAATTTTAATTTCGTGTACTTGTGCACGAGTTGGTGTGATTATATATAGCTTTAGTGACATTACGTGCGTGGTACGGACAACATAAAATGTAATTTCATGTATTTCATGGCCTGAAGATGACCACTCAGTAGTCGAAAGATCTAACTGTGTAACTCGCCTTACAAAACATAATAAAACAGTTGTGTTGATGACGACCGACAGATAACTACCCTCTAATGCACATGACACAGCGGGATGTCCAAGGTGGCAATTGGAGACAAACACTAATTTCACACAACATGGAATAGTCCTATTCGTGGGCACCTAACGTGAGGGGGGGGGGGGGCTGGACACAACCACCTACAAGCTAACAAGTTAAAAAATAATAAGTCTACAGGTTGTCAACTCGACCTTAACCTACGCCCTAAGTCACGGCGGCTACCGCATCAAATACAGAGTTGCCTGGCACGGCTGTTATTATCATGACCAGCCTGGGGCCGGACTGAAATCATGATAAGCTCATGTCGGTGCTATGGCGTACCTGATTTGCTGCGAGTACCCAGCCCATCCTCCTGCGGAGGGGTCCTCAACCGCTAAAGGTTCAGCCGACACTGTTTTGGTTCTAACGTTACGGTTGGCGCGTTGGTCCTATTCTCATTGTCTTGGGTTCGACGTCCTGTTTCCAAAGCACATTGTTGTAGTCACTGAATTTTTGCACAACCCGAAAAATCACTACACTAGTCAATACAACACTAGCGCTAACACTGGCACTTACGAGGTCGCCGCAAGCGCATTCGTATTCAGATCACACACCACTGGACACAGAGTGATCAAACCGAAGAATAATTCACACGGGTCTGCAAAAAAAGAACAGTGATTTAAAAACAACTCACGCTCAAAAAGAAAACGATAGGCCTACCTTTTCATTAAAAAACTCGACGTGTAATAGTCTTTTTTTCACTGCACAAACTCCCCCCCCCCCCCCAAGTAAATAAGACCGAAATTTTGAAGCCATACACCACTAGCTGCCAGCCGTTCCTCACTCTTCGGGCCTACAGCAACAGATTTAAAGGTCGGAGTTTAGAGAAATGTAGCGTGACAGACTGTTTGAAGTTGATTATTAAACTGGAAATTAAAATGTGTGCAGTTGCTAGTAGATGCTTCACGCAGTAATTCTGTGTTAACCAATAACTGTTTCTGGCTGTAAGTTTGATATAGTACAAAGACTTTACAAATGACTTGAATTAATTACAATCATAAATAACACTCAGACATTGTTAGACATAGTCTTTGCATGAACATAGCTGGTTCCTTCCCTCATCTATTCCTCTCAATTTCCACGCCCCTGCTGACTACCACACTATTCAATTTCTCTTCTTCCCAGTACAGCTGCCTGTCTTACCACGAACAAAATTTACTTTTCGATAAACTGCTCATTAACTGATTTCCTACATTTTTGCCACTCTGTGATGCCTTTCTATATCGTCTCAGTTTGCTTCTACCAATTTCATCATTTCTCTCAAGTTATATATTTTAAGACCCTGTTGATTCTATCACACAAATGCTAACGGAAATACCGCCCAGCTTGTTCTACAGATCCTTATCCCACCTCCTCACGCTCATATCGTCTTTCTGCCATACGCAACCTTGCTTTACCAATTCTTCACATTCCGCACACACAATCCATTGCCAGTACTCTACTATCACTCCCACAACCTCCCATTTCCTGCGGTCTCTACTACGTTCCATTTACGTAAATCCATTTGCTGCACAACTCGCCAGTCCCATTAGTTTCTTACATAATTTACTACGTGCCCTGTCTATGATTTCCTCTACCTCATGCAAACCCCATACCTGTAATCCAGACCCAATCTTAGACTCACACATTCTTTCATAAATACTTGCCAACGCATGCACTTCTATATTTGCGCTTACTTACACACGCTTAGCAAGTTTTTCTATAACTAAAAATTCTTAAAAATGTTGTTTTGACTAATGCTCTTTTCGCTCCATCCACCCTGCGGTTTCCAAAAAAACGCTCTTATCGATATACGGTCCTTTCATTCTTTATCTCTCCCTTGTCTTTAATTCATTCCTTTCTTAAAAACAATTTTTCTAGATTAATTCAAATTGCAGCTGAAACCCCATATTTTGCAATATATTTCTATTTCATAAATCTCGTTCTGCAGCCCATAATCCGCAAACGATGCCATAGCAATGCTACGGGCCTACAACGAGCCTGCTATATTTATCCCTTCTATTGCCAGGGCATGAAACCACACCTACATCAATATTTTCTAAAATATAAGTTATTATTTAATTCTCCTACTGTAGAATCATGAAGTCCCACCTACATTAATACATTCTAAAATATATTTTATAACAATATTTAATCGCCCTATTACCGGGACAGAAACACCTGTACAATGGGTACCGGGTCTTTCCCGGGGGTAAAGCGGCAGGTGCGTAGGGCCAGCCAGTCCACCCCCTTCTACAGCCGAGGTTAACGAAGGGTACAGCTATACTTCTACACCCCGCTGGGCCTTAATGGCCTATATAGGGTCCCCTTTACCTGTTACCGAGACATGAAGCCACCTGTACATCAATATACTCTAAAATAAGGGTTATAAAGTGTATAATAAACCTATCATCGATGCATGTAGCCCTCTATATCAATATATTCTAAAATACAATTTATAAAAATATTTAAATTTCCTGTTACCAAACATGGAGCCACCTGTACGTCAGTATGTTCTAAAATCTTGTGTAAAAATATGCCTATTCCTATTGTTTGTAGGTATTATCAGATAGTTTTACAGAACGAAAACAAAGACCTTATTTTATTGCAAAGTTGCGAGGCTGAGACTTAAAACATTTAACGTTTCAAGGACCGTGTTTCGACCAGATTTACACTTACACCTACCAGAGTCGTACTTTCATCCTGCTTAACCCACAATCATAAGAAGACTGCAAATCGTGCATATATTCCGTGACAATTTTTCGCGAAATATTTCCCAAATCGGACAGTCTGTTTATTGCTAATTAACGACAAATCAAAGACACCCGTCTTTTACTCCAATAAGACTGGTCCAGCTCTTTGTCGTAACGAGCCAATCAGAAATAAACAGGATTTAAGGGTGAAGGTAATGGTTTAGTGAAATGAATGCTTCAACTGCAAAAAATAGTATCTTCAGAACATCATTACTCTAAAGACGTGTCGCAGTTCCAATGTACTGAGTACACAGATGCACGGCAGTAACAGCAAACCACAATAAACGTGGCCTGAAACGTGTTTCACTAGACAAAATACAAAATTTTCTGCAGACGAAGAAGCACTGCATTCGGCACAGTTGTGTCAGACGAGACGCGCTGCATAAAGGAGTTGAACGTAGTGAGAAAAAAACATGCAAGCAGATTCTGCTGTGTTAGGCTAGTAACTGGCCACCTGGGCTTACACCACGCAAGCAGGGAATCAGCGAGGGTGTGGGTGGAGTTACGTAGATCGAGCAGAAAGGAGAAGGGAGGGAAAAGGCAGCAGTGAATTATTTTATGCTGGTATCGTGACATTCACACGGTATAACTGTGGAAAACTACGAAAAATATCAGCTTGATGAGCTCTAAATTTAAGAAGCGGATATTCCTAGCACGACACGTTACAGTTTATTGAAAAATGTAAGTTGGTAACAATGTACTTCGTATTACCGTAGAAAATCGATTTGAATTTCAACTGTTGGGAACCATGGTTTTCACCATTCCACACGTTCAGAGAAACAGACTATATAGGTAAAATGTGGAAACACCTGAGCAAGATGAGGCGTTACCAGTACTAACACTACTAAAGGTAAAGTTGTTCCATACCTGCCATGAAGGTACAGAGGGAATGTAGAGGCATAGCTCCACTAATTCTCGACCATGGCGCCAGATGGATGTCAATAGCAATGCTTATACCAATAGTTTCGTATTACACACAGCGTAACATCAAATCAATAAAATCAAGTTTGTTGTTTCGGCCTAATTTTACAGAAGGCTGCACCAGATATCACGTTTTTTGCACTACTCAGGGATATATATATATATATATTTTTTTTTTCCAACTGTGTTATTAAGTGACCAGCTACTCAATCTGCCGCCCACATTTACCAGCATCAAACACCCCAATGACTCTTAAAACCAGACATCATTTTCAAATTTTAAAGCGTAATCACGTCCTCTTTTATCCCTCTATAATTTTTACTGTTTTCTTTCTTACCTTGTGTTCTGTTGTATTGATCCTTCTAATACAATTTCACCGTCGTCCAGTTAATTTAATAGATTATTCGTGCCATTTTGAAATGCATTAAGCTCACTCACCATGCTTTTTTTCTCTAATAAATTAGGCTTAAATTATTAGTTTCATCTTAGAGAGTCATTTACACTTTCCACTTTACCGTTGCCTACATACAACTGTAAACACAACCATTCCACCCAGCTTGTAACTGTAACTTATTTTTGTCTGTCCACATAAAATAATATAGTAGTGTAATGATATAATAATGTAGCCCACATTTTCCAGTACATTCGACTAAGTGAATTACTTATAAAAGCAACCACGTAACTCCACTTCTTTTTCTGCCCCATAAAATCCTCCTTCTAGTCCTACCAACATCGGGACACAGTTATATAAAAAACTTAACAAACATTATTGTATACTTAACCGTGTTAACATACCCATGTAAAATCACCTTCCCGATTAATCAAACACACTTCCTTCTTTCATACCTCCTGGAATCTCCAGTCATTCCAGTGACTTCCTCATTAAAAGAGAGTACTAACCTCCCACATTTCTTTACTTCGCTTCACATCTATTGTCTTTAGAATAAATTACATAGCCTGCCACAATTCCCTAGACTACGGATCGGTCATACGTACATCTATCTACCCTTACCAACTTCCTCCCCCCTGTGTTTCCTCTTTTATCATTCGGTACACAAGTTTTTACAAGCCAACTGCTCGAGGCATTCTGCTGGACTCACACTTCCACCCAAACAGGCAAAAAATAATCTGGCTTTCCTTACAACGTTACCCTACTATCGACTCAACAACAGTCACCCGTTTTGTACCGTACAGTACAGCTCACTTCCTCCCCTGCCTTCTTTTACGGCATTGATATCACCGACACAGAGTAACATACCCGTCTATATCCGACGCATTTTCTACGCAGAGCTTGTGACATACTGAAGTTATTGCGTAGCGCACAAGCTGTCGCAGTGAATATTAACGTACCTTCGACAATACAACTCTGTGTCGGTTCGCTTTTATACTTCGTAACTTGCCGCACACTTAGCCGCTTAATTACCGTTTCAACACTAAGGCTTCTGAAAATCCTTTCGCGAAGTTCTAAAGCATAACGTGTTTTAGTTTCGCGCTCTACCAGTATTAGTCACGGTCGACGGAAGTAATGCTAAATCTGGGTAGTGGTACCATAAAAGTTTTAATATCAGTATTCGAACTGGTTGCCAACGGAATGCAAGACAGCAGTATATCAGGTGCTGCGTTTGACTTGTTCTTGCCACGCACTTTGCTAAATACTGGCTTAAATCCCTTTCGTTCTTCCTACTATACTTCATCAAGATGGCCGTTGTGATTTCAGAAAACGTAATGTAAGCTGTGTAACAGTTATTGGCGTATCAATACACTGGGGGAAGTTACAAATGCGCACTTCTAGTAAAATAAGAAGTAAATGAAATTTTCAACTAATATGCTGTGTCCACTTATATCAACTACAATCACGAATTAAAATGCAACAAATAAAAATGTGCCTGGAAATACGTACTTGCGAGATTGAAGTCGAATTGCTGTGACCTTCACGATGGCAACGATGTGGCTCTTTCATAAGTCACAAACTTCGAAACCCACGAAAATAATATTTAATATCAACACGCGAAAAACTTTGTTTTGAATTCGCAATGCTTTTAATGTAAATTAATTAACACACAGACATATGTGTATACCTGCTAACAATAGCAACTGCAGCGCACTATATCTTCCTGCGACCTACCCCGCTGCTGCAAGCGGTGAAGCAGCTCGCAAGGTGGAAGCGAACTAGCACACATCCTACCCCAACGAATGTCAACGAACTTCTGTGCGAGTATGGCGGCAAACCGCATTCGGTACATAAGCACTCGTCAAAGACATGGCACGTGTCGGGGTTAAACCTCAACGCAGGTGGCGGAATGTGGAAAATACTTCGCAACTGATAGTTACAGATTTAAATAAAGATGTGAAACGTAGAGACATCAGAAGATTTCTATGACAGTCCACATAATAAGAAAAATGTTTTTCCTTTTCGTCTCTACCAAGTGTATGGATTTTACATTTTCGAGCAAAATGTTAGTGTAACCTACAATTTGTTAGGAGTGTAGCGACCTGTGTTACCGACGCGAATGTCTTGGGGTGCATGGCAAAGGGGGACGTTATATTTTGAAAACACGCAAAATTTAAGGTAATTTTCTATCCTGTGCCCCCGACTTTCGTAAGAACGTTGTTGCGAGGGGTCCCGGCAGCGAGGTGCTAGTTGATGCACTTGCGCCCCCTTGGGACTCTGACATGTGACAGTTTATTTAATCGAAAAATAAAAAATCTAAAGGACAAAAATAAATTTCGTGCAGTTCTTAGAGTTTTAGGCTAGGAATGGAATAAGGATGTTAATCAAATGTCAACCCCGTTATTTTTTTTAGCAATGACCACTAACATACCTGTTCACCATGCGTTTAGCTAATGTGTAGCACCTTGCAAAAATGCTGCCGGGGGTGACCCTTATTGAAATTGAAGGTTCCCAGACTTCGCTTTCTTGAACAACTTATCTACACAATACACAAAAATCCAGATTATACCTCACAAAAAACGCACGAATCCCTCTCACGAAGACCAAATGGCTAGTTGTTTAGAGAAATAATATCTGCTTAGTGGGATAATCACGCGAAACGCAGAAGTAGGCTGCATAGATGAAATGTAAAGTTTTTAACACTGAAGCAGACGTTACAAACTGTTACCACTACGTTTTAATACCTCAAATATTCATACAGTGAATAGGTAACATAAATGTACGACTTTGTTTTCTATAATGGAATTAGGTAAGCTTCAGTTTTATCTGCCTTTGCCAACACAAGTGACAGACTTAACAGCTTGTAATGACATAAGCCACAGATTTAGCGGTCGTTTACGGTGTAAGGTATAGACTGACCGCAATGAGTGACGTGACCCTCATAGCCTCCCCAGTCACTTCAGAATTCACCTGAACAAAATTCGGTCGACCTGTAAAAGGAGGCAGCACGTTTCTCCGAACTTGGTACCTATCTACAATACTACACAGAATAACTTCCTAGCAGGAAGCCGTTTTTGTTCAGTTTTCCTTATACAGGAAAGGAGAACGCAAGTTAATCAACCAAAAGCAACAAATATAATCTGTTATAACATCATATTTCTAGATCTAAACACTCATACATTTCTATGGTGCTTGTAAAATTCTACAAATCGTACCTTTTAGAAGTAAAGACGGTGATACTGGAAAGTAAAAAGATACTGGAAAGTAAACTAATAGAGTGGTACGACCACTGTAATAAAACACAGTAACTCCACTAAAAATTACAAGTGACCCTCTTGCACGATGTGATGAGAACTTCCGAAAATTTGTTCCTACTCAAAATATTTAGTGTTCCTGTGAAAAAGAAAACCAATCAAAAGCATGTTACAATCCGACTGAATAAAGTGGTACTTCTAAACATACATAAGGAAATGGAACTCCGGTCTTGAATTAAGTTAAGAAATCGAAAGAGGAGAGAATGAATCTTTTGTAAACTGAACATCTTATTTAATTTGGGAAAAATTTGCATAATATTATGTTTTTAATTCATTTAGTTAATCTTTTGATAATACTGCAGGTCTTGATATCAAAATTCTATACCGGTTGAAAAATAATATTTCTTACCCTCCCCTAGAATTTTTTTTCAAGCCGTTCTCTTCTAATTCAACCCAACATAAAAAACGTTGGCAGCATGCGTGTTTGCAGGCAGTGCTAGTAGCCCTTTCTTGACACCTCCATTTAGGAACAGTAAAATTACTTCGCTTACTTTCCGCCTATGCAAATATAGTTGAATTATATAATATTTACTAAATTAAAGAAAGAGAGCGCCTTCAAAATTTTATGTTGCTATTCTCTCTCATAGAAGGCCATTAGAATCGCAGACAAGATTTAGATACGCCCGCAATCTGTCGCAAGTGGCGTCTGAAATCTACCAATAAATATGCCGGTTTAGTGCAGATTGTGAGCTAAGTGTGCTTTAAACCGCCTTTCACTACGTCTGAAAAGTAACTCGTGGTAATTCAGCCTGTCGTATCTGGGGGATGAATATATAAAGCTGGTTGGATTAAATGCGTCGCTTCCTGGAAAGAAGATGTGATAAAAAAAAAGAGCTGCAGGAATGTAGAGTAAACTGAGATTGTGACGGAATGTGTTGAGAGCAAGACTGTGTACGTTTATCAGCAGAAAAACACAGCAACGTGAACTCTTCGTGACTGTTATAAAGATTGGCTTGATTTCAGCTCCGAACTCCTGGACAAGGCAACGCCTAACTAACTAACTAACTAACTAACTAACTAACTAACTAGCTAACCAACCAACCAACCAACCAACCAACCAACCAACCAACTACCCAACTAACTAACTAACTAACTAACTAACTAACTGACTGACTGACTGACTGACTAGCTAACTGACTGACTGACTGACTGACTGACTAGCTAACTGACTGACTGACTGACTGACTGACCGACTGACTACCCCACCAACCAATCAACCAACGAACAAATTAAATAACAACCAATAACTAAAGTACATAATTAACTAACAAAAAAGCAAAGAATTGCAAATGACATTGTAGCTGTAAGCTGCAAATCTTTGCTCGTTAAGTAAGAGCATTAAATGTTAGACTATAATCTAACATTTAATGCTCTTACTTAACAACTGTGCCCAAAAACACGCGAACATATTGACTCACAGCACGCCAGTTCTGTAGAAAACGTTTTTCGAGTACAAAATGTAGAAACTGGATTTGCTGAAACTTTCGTTCTGCACACACAGGGCACGCCCCAATCTATATTCTTGCGATACAACCCCACGCACAAAGCGTAACATTATCTGCCGACCGTCTCGCGAGACACTGACCTTGTCTTAAACATTCAGCCAGCACGTGAAGCACACAGCGAACGTGGCTGTTCACCAGGTGAGAGGTTTTCTCGGCTGTGACAGAGCGAAAAATTGTTTTCTGGAACCTGGTGCCATGTGGTCTAATGACGTAGCCAACAGGATTCTCCGAAACGTCGACACTTAGAGATGGAAGTAAATTGCGGCACGTACAGAAGACGGCCATCTTCAAAAACATTCTAAGTACTTCTAATTTCAAGGAAAATTCATTTAAAATTTTAAATGCTTATCGTGTGGCGAACAGGATCCCTTTTTAGGCGCGTTCGCAAAATTGCAAAAAGCGACAATTAGCTTCTTCACGTCTGTCTGTCCATCTGCCTGTCCTTAAGTCCGTCCTTCCGCATGGAACAATTCGGATCCCACTGGACGGATTTTTGTGAAATTTGGTATTTCAGTATTTTTCGAAAATCTGTCAAGAAAATTAGTTTCATTAAAATTTCATAAGAATAACGGCTACTTTACATGAAAACCAATGTATATTTATGATAATACCTCGCCCAAGCCTTCTTAGAATAAGAAATGTTTCATACAAAACTTGTAGAGAAAATCAAAACAAACATTTTATTCTCAATAACTTTCTTCCTGAAAATCCTGTCGTTTATCAGATAGTGTGGATAATGCAAGTAGAATGTTTTTGCGAAAGGTTTAAATTTCTACTAGAGTAAAAATATTACATCTCAGTAGTGATTATTTTTCAAAGCAGCTCCCCTTATAACTTCAAATTACATTCACTTTTATTCATTTGAAAAATATCACCTCGAAAATAAAATTCAGGTCATTTAGTGAACACAGAAAACCGGGCCATGCCGTGGCTCAGGCGATCAGTGGCCCAGGCAAGGTGGGATTGCGACAGGTTCCCCTCCGACTACATCGGTTTTCCCATGTCAGTATCATCCCACCAATGCTCCATATTCCTACATTCATCTATGACCGACGCCACATAATCTTAGCAACTTATAGCGTCATCAGTAACAGACATTTAATAACAGAGGAAATGAACACAGAAGTCTATAAAATGCCAAGTTTCAAGTGACAGGGGGGCTGAAAGTGAAAAGACAGCAAGAGAGAAACAGAATTCAATTTCGATACTAATTCAATTATCATGAACGAGTGGATCACAAAATCGACTTGCACGTGTTCACATCTACTTGCGGAATGACGGTTACAGTACCACAAATTCCACTTGGCAATATTAACAACGGGCGAATATACAGTCATCAGATCTCCCCCCGGATATCGAAAGGCAGTCTCCAGGCAGGAGAATTTTGGTCGCCTGGCTACACGACTGTGGCCGTACTGTAACATTACCTTGCCACAATTTGATTGTCCCTTAGAGAGGACTTGATTTATGCCAGTATCGAAGTACGTAATTAATGAAAATCAGTTAAACGGTTCGCAGATCAAAAAATTGTTACCAGATGAGAACATTTAGCATGCAATTCTCATTACACTGTGTTAAGGAATACATTTTATATTTTGTATTTAACCTTTTAAAGCCTAGCGGTAACTTTACCTACCACCAGGTTTAACATTAAAAAATTCTACGTGGTGCCCACATTGCGTTTGTGTGTTTTGTACGGATCTCAGAACAAACAGCAACTTTTGCCTTATAAACCATTAAGAGTTTGGTTTTTATAACCGAAGTCGAGAGTGTTTACAGCGCGGTACGCACTGAGTCCTTATATAAAACAGATACGCTTCGTCTGTAAAGGGTTAATGTCTTTCAGACTGGTTCGGAAAACATATTCCTTTGTAATTAACTGATAAATTCTGTGCTGTAGAGCCCCCAAGAAACTAACAGCTTCCCCACTAGTAAAGAAATGCCCTGCACTCTTCATTACCGTGCAGGAAACAGCGGGCAATTCGTTCCTGTCCTGAACACGGTAAGTCCCGGTCACAAGTTTCGTCACCTTTCCTTAAGGTAAGTTTTCATATCACCCTTTCCTCCACACCTATTCAAGCCGAGCGGCGTTCATCCCTATTCCGCCCCTTACATCCTCAGTGCTATGATCGTTTTAATAATATTCTGTGAGTGCAAATAGTGAAGTTCATCTTTATGCAGTTTTATCCTCCCGTCTGTTAGCGTGAAACCTGTCTTAAACAGAACCTGAGCGTAAGAGAAAACGGTCTTTAGCGGAAAAATTTTACAGCCGGAATGTTCTGGAAACTTGATGACCCGTTCTTAACGTACCTCTATTAAACGGAACCTCCCTGCAACAGAAAAATATTCGGTCCCTTTCCCTTCCATTACAGGCAGGGTTCACAGTGCTTCCTTCCACTTAGCCCAAGTACGTGTACTCTTATTTAACGATTCGTAAAACTGCACATACCGTAAGGTACAGGACTTAGTTATTGTTCTTGTATATAATAAAAGTGGGCCACGATAGCTCAGTCGGCATAGCGACTCGCTACGATCTGGACGGTGCGACGATCGAATCCCAGTGGAGATTTTTCCGCACCCGTCCAGACCGGGCTTGGGGACCACCCAGCCTTCTGTGTAACGGTATCCGATTCTCTTTCCCGGGGATGACGCGGCCGGGGCGTGGTGTTGACCATCCACCTCCATCTAGAACTGAGTGGAGTTGTACATCAACTCCTCGTCTAAGCCTTCATGGGCTGTTCCATAGTAAATTATTTCATTAAATAATGACGATAAGTGTAAAGGTGCCCATGGTCTTAATTAGCGTCATGAAAGCGTATGGGGAATTCGAGGTACAGCGCCACCCACGCTTAACTTCTGGGTTATGTGGAGGTAAGTGATTAGATTCACTCCTGGGGAAAGAGCCACGCAGCGCTGTAAGCTATCTGTTTGTATCTCTCTTGTAACTGCAAAGTTCAAAGTATCTTTTTGAAGGCTGATTGCAAGGTACCCTGCCCTGAGAGCAGTCTATCCGTCTTAGCGTCGGGCCCCAACTGGGGCTCCAAATTGTACACAAAAATCTCTTCGTAACTTACAGGGTATAAATACTTCCTGCACTGCAAGTGAAAACCGATTATACATAAATATTCACTGTTGACTGTGAGCATCTGATGAAAACAGATACAGCCCGGTTCACAAAATGCAGAGCTTTGATGTCACGGCAGGTGGCGTAAAAATTACGATGGACTTTAAGCGTTTAGACAGGCGGAACTTCGAAACTGCTCGCTTCTGAGACGAAACGCCCTGTAAACTGTTAGAAATTTATCAACGTTTTGGAAGAACGTAGAATAGAGAAATTGCCCTTATAACATGAAAATGAAGGCACTAGGTTCTTCCGAATCGTTTCGACGTTTATACAAGTGTATATGGCGTCATATCCCAGTTGAGAATAGTAATCTATACAGGCACGGCCGTGAGACCGTCAGATCTTGCCGCTTCTAAAAGAGAAGCCTGTGCCGGTTGAACCGTTAAGATCTGAACAGCAGAAACAGATGAACTGTTCCCGCGTAACGGACATCGAATCGTGCGGAAAGAGCAAGATATCTGCGGTTAGTAAATCAAGTTGTTCCGCACGCCTGAGACTTTCGATCCACCCGCACCCCATTCTGGCCTGTGAAACTAATTCCCTCTTCTTCTCTGAAGACAACCAGCTACAGCCCCAACCATTAGGGGAAAATCACACAGTCTATCACTGCGATTGATTTTTAAACTGTCTCCGTGTTTACCGGAATCACACGCCTATTTATCTCTGTCTAAATGACGCGTCGTCTTTTGTTAGGCTAGCATTGCTTCCTTTACATTCTTAACATCACACAGCTTGTCGGCCGTTGCCTTCTATGTGACATAGAAATGTAATGTTTACCACTCCTTTTAATTCTTTCCTGATAAAAAGGGTTTCGAATATAGGGGCTGAGATCGCAAACACTGCTTGAAACGTTTTTGGTTATCCTCAGTCTTTCCATTGCAACTGAAAACAGAGCCAGATATTCTGAATTCACAGTGCACTGGAGGCCATTCATCGAGCCATCCCTCTGCTGGTACTTAGAACCGGAAGGATATTTTGCGTTCAACCATCGACAATCGAAACTTTGCAAAATTAAGACTGCAGAATTTCTCTGCAGTTCCGGGAATTTATAAAACCAAACCAGTCGCGATAAGCAGCGACATACCTGACACGCTCATCAGCCTGTTGTTTGCTTTTGGTACTTTAAGACCTTCTCATTGCGGCAACAAAACATATAGCCAAGAAATTATAAATATCATTATTATATTACCATTAATAAAGTATTGTTTTGGTTGAAAAACTGATATCATTTTACGCCGTTTCAAACTAATATTTCCTGTTATACCTACATGGGTTTGGTCTATACGTGCAATGTATTGATGCTGGTACTGCGATGTAAGTGTGTGGACATGATCATTTATCACAGAGGGGTATGGCTATTACTGCAACACATGGACACTATAGACTGTATTATTAATGCTCTGTACGGTTCTATGTTTCCCGATGATACTCTTCTGCACACGTTTCGATACGTTCAGTAACCCTTTGTCCCACACATTATTCTAATCCGTGAAAAAGTTACACTTGAAATACGAAGGAAACCTGCAGATAGAGGAGACACTGAATACTTTCACAGAAATTATGGTAAAGATTTGTGAATTCCGCGATGTGACGCTGTGTCGTTGGCCCAGGAGTTACCGAAATTTCGAAGGATTGTTGTGCCCTCATCTTCAGGGTCAGACAGGCCAAGAGAAACAAATAATTTGGACTGCTTGAGCATGCAGGCGAAGGTACCGTGATCCTTCAAATCTGAGGGAAGTACCCACCCAACGACCCAGCATCACGTTCCAAAAGACTTCAGTTTTTACTGACACACAACCTTCCGTAAATCCGTATGAAGGTACGCTTGGAACACGAAAGAAATATAGTGACATGTATACTTGAAAAGTCAATTGTCTCTTACAAAGATGTAGTAAAAAAAAAAAGGAAATTCAGTAGGATGAAAAGAAAACGAGGCAAGGTCCAGAAACTGGGAATCATTTGTGGCATAGGAAGTACTGTACACGTATAAACCCTGTCACGTTAGGCGCCACGCTGAGCCATATAAATAATGCAGGAAGTTGTTACTAAATCGTTCCGTGTTTGGAAGAACTGGTTGGTCCGTTCCGGACGTCACTCTGCTATCAGCAAGAAATCGGCTAGCGCGAAACAGATACACTGTTGCAACGGGTTCGTATCCGCTGTTGTTTGTGCAAAACCCCATCCTTTTCAAACTCATATTTCTTCTGTTATCCATCATTAGCGACAGCCCTACACCCCTAGACTGCCCGAAACTGGCACCCCGGAACAAAACACCGGTGCCACAAATTGCGCAGTGCTGTTCCATAAACCAAAGGGCAAGCTGAAGTATTTTTGCATTCGCTTCTGCGCCCTATTTGAAATAAAACTTTCAGTTTAACAGCACAAAATTATCGTGGCAGTTCACAAACATTCCACCGCAGTCCCAACCCAGTGTACAATTCGCTTAGCTGACGCTATGCGCTATCCAGCGTTCATTTCCGACAATAACTGCCTTTAAGCATTTTAGAGGCTGTTGCTGAGGTAAAGCGAGTGTGTCGAATTCTCTTGGTTAATAACAGAAGAAAGCTTCATTTCGTGGAGTCATAAAACCTTTACATGCAGCACGCCTTCAACTCTTTGCTTGAAGCAGCGGGTGGCGACGGTTGATAAAGGAAACGGGAAGTGCCGAGCGCCAACCGGCTGCACTGAGGATCCACATTAAAGCTTTAAACTTGTGAGGAATATCATGCGTTGCTCTGGGTCCAAAATTTCTGACATAGAGTAGTTCGATTGCCTAAACAACGACTTAAACAAGCATGTACATAGCATGTGATTCATTTTAGGTTTCAGAAGGCTACACAGTTTTGTCTGAACATTAGCAGTCTTTCTACAGGATGTCGCCACGCAAACGTTACTTGCTGATTTACTGTAATTAATCATACTATGTGGTCTGACTTCAAAAATAATGAATGATATGCATCAGATGGGTCATATAAAAGTTTCAGAACAAAGTGCTGTTTACTACACGACGCTGCATTCTTCCTTGACCTTTGTCACGCAGCGTCACTCCTGAACTGATTCCCGATGTTTCGAGGCGAAATATTGGTCTCATTCTCAAGCGTCGAAATATCAGATAAGAGGCTGCACCTTTTTCTTGGGCTATGTAGTACTCAATCTTTGACCGCTGTGAATGGAAAATGGGAGGAACGTGGTAGGAAATGGTCATGGCCTGTTTGGAAAGTACGGGAAGTTTGTGAAAGACCAGTAACATGGGAAGGGCCACCTACGAATCTGGGTTGCTAATCGCAATGCAGCGAAGGTCGGCACCAATTTGGCAATGACGTGTTACCGCGACTCGTGGCGCCGCAGTTGGCAGGTCACGTCAACGTCGACATGGCGTTACAGGGATTACACAAATTTTCATTAAAATTCTTGACATAATGTTATCGGAAAGGCTTCCTTCCTCCTCCCATGCTGCACTGTCACCGTTGCACAAACAATGCCCTATAGACCATACACAAAACCAACCGCAGTGTTAAAAAAGCACAACGCCTAAGCCGTCTCCTCTTTCTCCGCGTTATGTATGGGCAGGCGGCCATTCATCATCTCCGCGCCTTTTCGACATGGCGAATGACTAGATAAATCACGCGGGATGCGATTTCATTTGTTACTTGGCGAGGGACGGACGGCGGATTCTCGATTTGACACCGCTCATAACGAGATTTCTGCACCACAATGGCCTGCTGGTGGTTGTAGAATGCTGTAACCTCGTGTGTGTGTGTGTGTGTGTGTGTGTGACCCAGCCTGCAGTGACACAGAAAGAGACGAGGCCCTGATTTCCCTGCTATAACATGTGTAACTGTCCACTTCCCTCAGGAAGGCTTTAGATAGAAAGTAAAGCTTCAAAGAGCGATGCGTATTGAGTGTGCTTGTGCCAATGATAAATTTCATATCAAGGCCAGCCTGCTTTGTTTAAAGTCCCTTTACAATAGGCCTGTTGCAGGACAAAGAGCAGCAACACTCAGAGTAGGACTGAAGTATGAACATGCCGATGTTATGAAATGTCAGGGTTCGATAAGGAATAAAACAACACTGACGTAATAATAATAATAATAATAATAATAATTGGTGGTGGTGGTGGTGGTGGCGACGGCGGCGGCGGCGGCGGTGGTGGCGACGGCGACGGCGGCGACGGCGGCGGCGGTGGTGGTGGTGGTGGTGGTGGCGACGGCGGCGGCGGCGGCGGCGGTGGTGGTGGTGGTGGTGGCGACGGCGGCGGCGGCGGCGGCGGCGGTGGTGGTGGTGGTGGTGGCGGCGGCGACGGCGGCGGCGGCGGTGGTGGTGGTGGTGGTGGTGGTGTCGCCGCCTTTGACTTCAGTCCATCCATTCTTTCTTGGTGCTACTTTCCGCCTAACTCGGGGTTGTTAAGGCTTGAGGCCGCTCTCTATTAAATGCATGCAATACTTACCATTTTTATCTTATTATATCTAATTTTATCTAAATGTGTACCTACATCTGTAATCAAAGTCTCTCTTGAAGGAAATAAATTTCTTACTATACAGTAACCAGTCCCTCAGTCAACTTGCTGGTATTCCTATATTACTCTTCCCAAAATTGCTAATAGTGACACCCGTCTGTAATTTCCTGTAATTTCTTCTTCCTTTAAAAACTGGTTGTATTAATACAATTTCCATAATATTGGCAATCCACTCTTTCTTCAAATCTTAGTAAATAATATCTTCACAATTTCAATCTCCTCGTCTCTGCTAACTGACATGTTCTTAGCCTCAGTTGGTGTTACAAATATATTTTTCATTCGCCTGAACCGATCTTTTTGCAGAGCCTCGTACAAACCCTGACGCAGCGTAAATTTGCATGTGTTCACTGGAATATTAACAGGATACATCGAGGTAATACACAGTGATGACTGCTGATTCTCATGGCACATTACTTCCTACACCATATACAGGGTATACACAAAAGTATGGTGCGGT
The DNA here is from genome assembly GCA_013340265.1 of Coptotermes formosanus. Classification (NCBI taxonomy): domain Eukaryota; kingdom Metazoa; phylum Arthropoda; class Insecta; order Blattodea; family Rhinotermitidae; genus Coptotermes; species Coptotermes formosanus. Next base: position 83,315 of record BLKM01000354.1, on the reverse strand, counting down.
TTCAAAAGTTAACAAGAAATTTATTTCTCACCTTACACGGGCACAACTTACACCGTCAGCAGCGGCAACTGTCCAAGTTTCTCATGCGTTAATCACAGTCCTTCAATGTGTGCACCCTGGGTCACACAACACACATCCACACGGTAATCAAATTCATCCCAGACTCGGTGTAGCATGTCCGCTGTAACGGTCTGCAGTGTATGCGTTATCCGATCACGAAGTTCCTTGAGGGACATGGGCAATGGTGGTACGTAAACGCTGTCTTTAACGAACCCCCAAAGAAAGAAATCGCATGGTGTTAGATCCGGCGAACGGGGTGGCAGTTCTGGACACCTCAAAACGGAGCACACAGAACGCCTTCACCTGCTGCGACGCCATCTTGGAAACTGGCCCCACGGCCCCGCAGTATGCATGAGAAGCGAACTGCTGGTAGCGCATGAGAAACTTGGACAATTGCCCCTGCTGACGGTGTACGTTGTGCCCGTGTAAGGTGAGAAATAAATTTCTTGTTAACTTTTGAAACCGCACCATTCTTTTTCATATACCCTGTACTTTACTTAGTGTCGAACAGTAGAGTAACTGCGGGTACTGAGATAAGGGGGAAGTGAAGAAATGTCTGTTTTAAGTTACTGTTCCAGAATCTGCATGGGTGTTAATGATACACACGGAGAGAAAGTTACGTACCCGGTATCCTCAACGTTTTCGAATAAAAGACTCCCGAATACACAGCAGGTTTACCATAATCTCGACAGTAACCAGGAATAAAGTAACGCAGTGCACACCGAGTGTTAATATGAAATTTTGATGGAAGACTTCCAGCGCGAAAATCTTTTGGTAGACCGTGGACTAGGTCAGGATCTGAGGGTAATATTAAAAGAGATAAGAGAAAAATTTGAGTTTGATGATGTGAATTGGGTTCAATTTGCTCAGCGACTTGCAAGGTCCTGCTGAATCCTGTCTTGTCAGCTGTGGACACAACCAGATTCCTAGCAGCTCCAGGTAGCTAACACCTGTAGAGTTGGTATCAATAAAAAGAGTGGTCCAGGCACTTTCCGCTCCGACAATGCATAAAACACCTTCGGGAAGTCTCTTTCCAGCCATACAGAAAAACTTGCCTTATGACGGACCCAAATATGACCGTTGGGCTTATTTACCTTGCCAGACAGACGAGAAGTCGCGCCGTTTCTAAAAACTACCGTACATATAAGATTTTCATCATCTGATAACGTACCAAGAAAATCCACAAAAATTCGAAGGAGTTTTTTATGTCACTTAGAGCTAGAAGCAAATGCGGCCTCTGTGACTTCACACGCAAGGACTTCTTCACAAACTTCCATAAAGTTTTGAGTGGCGTCAGTAACTGTAGACTGGCTCGGCGAATGGACTGACTTAGGCTGAGAGAGGAAAAGATTATCTTAACTCGTTTCACATTCGCGTCACTGCTTCGTGTTCAGCGCGGCCCGGCGTACCTTTCCTGTGAAGGCAACAGTCACACGAAAGCTTTCGACACTTCTTAAGCGAGGTCTTTGAATGTGCGAAATGCCCAGTGCTTCTACGATGTCACTTGGCACTATCATTACAGATCCTACATCATCACACTAGAAGCAGCACTACTTAATCTTGCGTTGTAGGTGGCTACATGCTTAAATCCGCGGATATAGCGCCTATCTCAGACAGGAAGGAGAAAACTTTTTTGACGGGAAATTAAAATTCCTCATAACATATGACTCTTATTTTTTACTATATGCAAAGTAGTTATACAAATATAAACACTTCAAACCAGTCAGGTCTTTCAGAAGCACCCTGTATAAACTGTCAAGTTTCATTCTTCTGTCGTTAAGTATGGTAAGAAGTATTTAAGAATAAAAACAGTATATAAAACAGTGGTGGAGTGGGGAGGGCGGTTGAGTGTATAGTGCACTTTCTACCCGATTTTTCATACGTTTCCATGGAAATTAAATTAAAATCTCACTTACTTGAAACAGCCATGTTTACTGTTGTAGAGTCTTAGGGAACAAAATTAAAATGAAAATATATCAGATAGTAATGAACACGAGAATAGATTTTCTTCGCTGAAGAATGTGTACCTACCCCTGAAATAATAATATTAATAATAATAAATTATTATTGTTATTATTATTATTAGTTATCACACTTATACAGGATATTCGCAATTATATACCTGAAAAAACCATGTTCCTAGGGCATATAATGTTGCATTTACTCTGTGCTTACCATATATGGTACATATAATGCTATTTTTCATTATGAAACTTTTGTACTTTTATATTAGTGCTTTCTAAAGTAGGTGTGCACTGCCCAGCCTAGCAGTTTTCTGTCGTTCCTTGATGTAGTGCTTTCAACCTCAAAGCCTTCATATTTAGCAAAATCATAGCATGGCAAAGAATTGTCCTTCAACCGCTGTAATATATAAAAGTGCATCGATGGAAGTTTTGTCTGTGGAAACTGTAGCTAGAGAAGAGAGTTACCAAATTTTCGTTGACTTATCAAAGGAAACTCCATTAGTAAATATAATAAACGAATAATTAAAACCCAGTTCGAAGTACTTCAGAAGACATTTGTATGCCCCAGAAATGCAAGGGATGCGATTATTAAATTCTTCGTTTAATGAACACACATTTCGGCACCGGACTTTGAAACGCTCTTGCAGCAAAAACTTATAAATGTAAATACAGGAAGAGTATAGAACATCCGTGATTCCAGGCTTCCGCTGCAACGTTCAGGAGATCTGCTTTCTTCTGCGATATTATGCAGCGTCGAGTGATTATCTTTTACTGACGTTTCGGGACAACCTAGAGGTCTCATTTGCAAGGGACTTCATGACCATCCGACACTTGGCCGATTTTGTGCACTAAGACGACTTTCCTCGACCTTTATTAGTGCATAAATTTTCTGTTATAGTATGTTCACAAAAGCGGGCTCAAAGGCTGAGCGCACTGAATGACGCGGCGTATATCTTCACAGAACGTTCCCTTAAGCAGCGGTGCACACATTTCCCAAAAATCTAGGAACAACATTAGAATTCTAGGCACCAGAATAGTGACAAGATGCAAATTCTTCTCTAGAGCCCACAAATGTTAGGCGTTACGGTACAAAAATTAGTGGCCGTGGGTGTCTGATGCCCGAGGGTTTTGCACCCTACCATTAGGCCTATTACTTCCCAGTCTTCGTCCGTCATAGCTCGGTCGTAAAGAAACTCTAAGCACTGATGGTCCGGTTTATATCACGTCTCTGTGTTCCCGGCTTATCTCAGAAGCGAAGGAGAAGTTATACATAACAAAACACGGTCTGTCAAGCGACCAGAGCTCCCCCGCAAATCAATCGGGATTACAAAGGCAGAGGCCAAACTACAGACCATCTTTCCAGTGATAAACGATCGCTGGATCTTTCTCTCTTTCTGAATTGGTTCGATTTGTTCTGTAGTTCCTACAGACCGCTGTTCTGGCCATATGCTCCCCGCTTGTTTCAGATCTCTGCTTCCAATAGGAGAACTAGGCACCGACGCGACACATCTGCGTCTGCCTGTCTTCCTTGATACAGTGCTTCGGTGTTATGCAGGGCCACTTCCCTCGCGTACAGAAGTAAGTCAGATCATTTCGTCAGAAAGTGTGGCTCAAGAAAACAGCGAAGGAACTGCTGCCACAAGGTACCTTAAACCTGCGGATATCACAGATTTCTGAGCCACGTTTTGTTTGTTGATTTGTGTGTGCGTGCGTGCGTGTGCGCGCCTATGTATGTATGTATGTATGTATGTATGTATGTATGTATGTATGTATGTATGTATGTATGTATGTATGTATGTATGTATGTATGTATTATGTATGTGTGTGTGTGTGTGTGTGTATGTATGTACTTACGTACGTAAGGATGTATGTATGTATGTATGTATGTATGTATGTATGTATTTATGTATGCGTGTCTACGTGTATGTATATGTATGTACGCATTATATATATGTGTGTATTTATTTATTTATTTAAGGTTCAGATAAGGGTGCTGTCGTGCGTGCCAAGCTCAGGCGTCTAGTGGCCGGCGTCTTTTCGTGGAAGCCCGGGTTCGATGCCAGGCCAGTCTCTATGGAAATTTTAGTGGAAAAAGTAGCATTAAGACAGGTCTTTTTTCTGAGTACTTCTGTTTTCCCCTGTCAATACCATGCACCAATGCTCCATACATGTTTCTTCACCAACCACAGACGCTATACATTCTCAGCAACTGACAGTTGTTAATCAACACACTTTAAAGAAACAACGCCGTCAGACGTCAGAATAGGTACGGTTCAATTACCGGATTATTAGCGAACAATGAATTAAGGAATGCCCGAAGAAAGCGACCGTGTGTCTGCTATAAGGCGTTCATTTATATGCAGCAAGGAACTTGAATGAGAACAGCCAATCTTCGGGCTAAAGTTCGCAAGCAGACTGCACTGACACAGAACAGAAGCGCTGCACACTGGGCCAGGGAGTCTGATATTGCCTGACTCAGAACATACACCGTGCCTTACAGCATTATTCAGTTCGGCTACGGAAGTAGGTATCTTACAGCTCATACAGTTTTTGGACATTTTCCATCATAGGCATTGACATATAACACAATATGTTTGAGGGACAGGATCTCCCGCCGTCTTCAGGCTTGCCTCTTCCACAATAACTGTCAATACATGATTATTACTTACACTCTCCTTAAACCTGGACTAATGCCACATGTCCTAAACTGTTTGTACAGTATGTGGCATTTACTAACTTGATGTTAATCTGGGTTCAGTTACACTGTAAAGAATATCATGCAGTGACAGTTATTTTGGAAGAAGTAGGCCTAAGGCTCAAGATTGGTAACGAACCTGCCCCTGCAGCGTAAGGTTTTATACTTCAACACATGCGATGGAAAAAGTCTAAAGGGGTTTATGAGTACAAATGTCACGCGCCATCGTCAGAACCCAATAGAACATTAAGTACCTTACATCAAAGTATTCTTTTCACGGGTTTATATGGAAGACAATAATCTATTTCGCATATTTACCATTTCAAGTATATGAGTATGGTTTTGGGTCTTCTGGATTGTTAGGCTGAGTAGCTGGGTTGTTAGGCTGAGTAGCTGGGTTGTTAGGCTGAGTAGCTGGGTTGTTAGGGTGTGTAGCTGGGTTGTCGATTCCCGACGTTTGAAGAAACCTGCAGCCTTCATGTTCAAAGTGAAGGAATGCCACTTCTTTGGCCCTTGAGCATAGAAGACGAAGGCGGTGCATTTCATCGAAACGTTGGGAATAAATCAACCTGCTACTCAGCATGACAATCCGAAAGACTTGCATCCTCAAATTCAAGGCCGTAGAAACCAAAAATCTAGGCAATTAAAGCAATTACATGTGTGTTAGTGCATCAATTCCTTTGCATATAATGCACACTAATACGCATATACAGCGTTGGATTTGGGAACATTTTAATTCCGGAGCTGCTTTTATAAACACGTACGTCGGAAACCTACCGCATATAATAAACCTACCGCATATAATAAACCTACCGCATACAATAAACCTGAAAGATTGAAGTGACAAAAGCTTTCCTTTTTCTTTTGAATTTTACATTTTCCATACCGAACACGTCTTCACTAGAATAGCAAAACAACAGACCAACACGTGCACAAGCACTTTTATTGCTAGTAGAAGCAGCTCACTTATAAACCCAACATGTTTCGGCGCACTACGGTACCTTCATCAGGGGTGACGACTGAAGTATGAAACACCAACCAGACACCGTGAGATCTTCGGATGTCTATGTTGACGTTTTATACTTCAGTCGTCACCCTGATGATGGTCCCGTAGTGTGTCGAAACATGTTGGGTTTGTAAGTGAAATTCTTCTACTAGCAATAAAAGTATTTGTGCACATACAAACACACTAATCACCAACAAATGCACAAAGATAGTTTTATCATCAATCGTAACACACTTCTGCATGTTTCGACCCTGCTGGGCCATCTTCAGGGGGAACTTTCCGTTACCGTTACACTAGGGGTGCACTTTACAATTGAGTGAGAATGTGCTGTGGACTGTGTACTGCGTTGTTTTTGGAGGCGTGAACTCTCTGCGGTCCGGGCCTGAGTTCAGGTAACGGTTCTGAAAAGTTCCCCCTGAAGATGACCCAGCACCGTGGAAACATGTAGGAGTGTATTACGATTGATGATAAAACTCTCTTTGTGCATTTGTTGGTGATTAGTGTTTTTGTATGATATAGTGCACGGACATGGAACACATTAAATTTGTGCGCATGTTGGTCTGTTGTTTTGCTATTGGCTTTCTTATGAGTTTAGTTTCTTTCAGAAGAGCTTTTACTCCCTTAAATAGTTAAAACGCAACAACGCTTCTCTTTGTCAGACAGAATTATTTATTTTCCTTTCCATAAGAAACCTCTGTGACTTGAAAGCAGTACACAGCAACCTCGCTCCCCTGCATTATGAAGCAAGACGAGTCAGACCTCTACTGCGAATATTAGCCTGCAGGTGAGGACGCATATTTTATGTTTCACAATTTCCTGTTCTGCCACTGAATGTGTTTTTGGCATACAACCGTAAGTACTTGCAATAGCGTTTATGATCTTACACCTGCACAAAACACATTATTTTAGATCTGAAAAAATTTGTAAATTTATCATTACTGTTTCGTATATCGTAACGTGTACAGACGTCTACAATAAGACGGGGTGAAGAGATTGTGCTTGTTAACTTGTCTTTATAAACTTACATTCAGGGAGTATGGTAGAACACATAGTATGTGTTTACCTTTATAAACATAATTTAAAATTACGCAGCAAATTTTGCATTTTTTAAATAAGTACAAACATTTCGAAGAGCAGTAAGAACATAGTGTAAAAATTAAGGCATATGCAAAGCACAATATATTGCTAACAATATCAGAATGGGCATAATGGGATTAGGATATTTAAATTTCAATCTATGAAGTTTTGTGGGTGTAACTGTCACTGAAACATGAGTAGTTAAAAATGTGATTATTAGCGAAATAAAACAGTAAAAAGAAAGAAAGCAAACAACAGCGTAAAGCGACGTCGGCTTACTGGCGGGGTGGCTTTTATTATTCCACGAGCTCGTTGTTACAGTGGCCGACAGGCTGCAGTAAAAACCATTAATTATGGCTTCATTTAATGCTTCGTTTTCCATTTAAACACATGATTTGTAAACTTTTACTACCAAAATGCAAAATAATATGTAGGAACATAACGTTCAAGGTAGAACCTTAAACTACAATAGAGAGAGCGTAATTTATGGGTTTTACTGTACAAAGTCACTATACAGACTCCATCGTATTTGTGTCTGTGGGTAAGACTTTAACAAATTCATGAAGCGAAAAACTAATTTGGCCAAACCATGAAAAGCACTAGCACATGTGTTACGTTCTCGTTTGAAAAGCTGAACAGAACCACCACTTGGGTCAAGTTGCCATTCGAGGTGTTGAATAGAACTACTCCTTAGGTTAACTTATCATTCGAGGTACTGAACAGGACTACCACATGGGTCAACTATTCTAAAAAATATGGGGGTTATTATTTTGTTTCTCAGAGCGTTTCTGTCGGCCATGGGAGCAAATGGACAACTAATATTTTGTCTTATGTGTCTAACTTCCTGTCTTGGCTAAATATAACGACTGGATGCGAGCTGGCCGTGGTCTAAAGCATGCGAAGTATCTAAATCCACAACGGGATTCAAACTATCGACGGAGCGCTGTGAGGTTCAAGTACCGCCGTATAGGCCTGCATTGGCTGTCACTCAGTTTTCACTACTGTCTTTACGCCACGCACAACTCGAGCAGGTGTAGCACTGTCAACATGTTACGTGGCACTCGTTAGTGTGCACCAGAAAGACTCGGTAAGGCGCAGTTTACCCCTGACCATTTGGTAACTTCTCAGACACACGTGTTGTACGGGTCTGCCAACTAAGAAGGAGCTCGAATGATGGATGATTGGGATCTGAGATTTCAATATTCGCAAGTTTCGAGAGTTTTGGTTTGCCGCTCGATCTCCTTGTGTGAAAAACGCCATCAGTAATATTTTCCCTACGTGCGTGACTTTCTCTGCACAAACACAGAACCTGACAAAATTACTAGCCGAAAGAATCTGCAAGGATGTGCTTGCAGATCGTTCGGTCTCCATCAAAACTGTTCATTCTACGAGACCGGCCGTCCTGTTTCCTGTAACGTTATATTCCAAGCAGCTTGTGGCAGTTTGTTCTCATTAATGAGAATTTTGACCTTAGTATTAGCATAAGTTTTTTCGCCAAAACTGCTGCCAGAAACTGGTAAAACCACTTCTGATTGCTGTAACCATAGTTTTTAGGCGCGACTGCTGAGCTGCGGAAAGCGACTCTAAGTTTCGCAACTGCCGTCCTTCTGTCCGTCAGTGAGTTAAGATACAGTCCTGTGACTGGAAAAAGCCCGCGTCTCAGTTCCTCTGTTGCTGAGAGTTTTGGGTTTTCGCTGCTGTGTAGCTGATGTCTTCGTGTTTGTGTGCTGCGTCACTGGACGATTGATGCCCGATGTTTCGGGACAACGTATTGTTCATACCTTCAATGATCAAAATGTCCAATTTTAACCCTTTAAAGACGAAACACATTCTAATATAAAGACGCAGGGCGTACCGCGCACTAAACCTTCTCCACCTCAGTTTAAAAAACCAATCATTTGATGACGTGTAAGGTAAAAGTTGCAGATTGTTCCCAGATAAGTACAAAACACATAAACTCAATGTGAGCACCATGGCGAATAGATTAAAGTTAAGTCTGGCAGTACGTAAAGTTACCGCTAGGCTTTAAAAGGTTAAGTTACCTTTCTCCTGTGTCATCCTTCGTATTTTTAAACACAGTTGCTTCGCGACTTACGCTTAAGGTACCTTCTGAACGCCGGGTCGTAATTCAAAAATATGAAATGAGGTGGAATATACATCATCCAGCAGGTCCAGAGGAATTCAAGTACGTAGGGTTTCTGTTGCAAAATAATAAGAGTGTTTTTTCATCGAAATATAGAAATGTAGTTCGATATTAAATTCTAATAAAAATTTTACAGTACTTTAAATTGAGATTTTCTTAAGGAATATTTGGTCTTAAATTCGGCTGGTCATAAGTTGGGGAGTGGCTACAGATTCTTTTTGAACAAATCTTGTAAGCCTGCCTGGATTCCAGATGTTCACATACGAAGCAGCCTTGGAACTAGAACAGAGAACACTTCTAGGGAGTCAATTCTCTGGGCTTGTTTCTTTCCAAATCTCTTTATCCAGCTTTCCTCTAGGCTTCCTCGCTTTTCCTGCTGGTAAAGGTTCCTCTACCCAGACGAAGGCAGGAATATGAGTTTCATTTTGGCTCACCAAATCCATGGTAAGCAGACAGTATCTGCAAGCGTCAGTCAACAAGTTTCTTGCAGTGAATACAATATCGACGGCAGAGAGTGAATTGAGATGGGCGAGTCAGTTTATATCTCCCCTCGGCAAATTTAATTTTGACACGCATCCGAACACTGTAGCTATATCTATAATCCCATCAACCAAACCTATCTTAACATCACACCCACTTCCTTCTTGGTCTTCTAATTAACCTTTTTATAAGTAGTTTCACTTCGAAATTCTCTGTGTATTACTTGCCCTCCTTATTATAACAACATACAGCATATTTCACAGTTGACGCCTTGTATAGAACAAGAAATTCCCCCCTATGTAACACCGTAAGTATCTCACACACTTAAGTCCTTTTAGATCCAAAGGCTGTGCTTTAGTGGAGAGTCTGTTCTATTTTTAAATCCTGTAAACTGTGTCTGAATCTGGAATTAACTTTCTACGTTACGTGATCATAAAAACACGTGACAGATTTACTACCTATATCCTTATCATCCGTGCTAAAACTCTGTCATGTCCTTTTAACACACATTATATGTATATGTATATGTATATGTATATGTATATGTATATGTATATGTATACGTATATGTATATGTATATGTATATGACATCTATCACATAAATGTACTTTGACGAATCCTCATTGTCACCTCATGCATACACAAGGGGTACCCACAAATCCCTGGCGCCAGGTCGCCGTGGCAAATAGATTTTGTAGATTGGCGCCTAACATTTGTGGGTCCTCAGGAAGAAACCTGTCTCACGTCACCCTTCTGAAGCCTAGAAATTTGAGGGGGCAAATACATTTTTCTTGAAACGTGTGCACCACCGACAGGCACATTGAATGAGCCTAGCAGTTCGGTTCGCTACTACGAGGTCAGGTGCAATGGCACACAACCGTTCTGTCCTAAAGAAAGAGTAAAGCTGTGTTTAAACTATAAACAAGTGACTTTTTTTCAGTGGGGCGAGAGCCCCTAGTGGGCCAGGGCCTCCTCATTGTCGAGGCTTCACCATCACACACTACACTCAGTGGGACTCCCCTGCACGAGTGTTCAGCCCGACGCAGTGACCTCTATCTGACTACCCACAACACTCACGACAGACAGACATCCATGCCCCCGCTGGCATTCGAACCCACAATCCCAGCAAGCGAGCGGCCGCAGACCCACGCCTTAGACCGCGCGGCCACTAGGATCGACCGTAAACGTTTGACTTACCAATCAAATACGGTAGAGTTAGACACCCCAGCTTAGCTTATACAAAACTCATTCTTTAAAACATGCAGCAAAAGCCGACAGGGAGCATCCTATTAATTTCTGCGTGCCAGGGTTTCCCCATTTCTACAGAGTTGGTAATAAAAGTCATCGGTCTCCCCCACCCCCTCATGTAACTTTAGATCCATTAATTCTTGTCACGTACAAGTACAGTCAAGATGAAAGATCCTGCAACAAACATTGCTCTCTTTGTCGTTTCCCCTCTCCAGTTCGATACTTCGTTCTTCGATCAATGCAAGTGAAATTTCTGAGCCTCCCAGAATGGTTTAATGCCACAGTCGTTTAGAAAAACAGCTTAACTTTCAGTAAGGACACGAAATTTTAGAGTACTGTTAAGAGTGTGAAAAGAATTACTGTGTTTTGAAAGAACTTATTATTAACCCTTTAAAGACGAAGCGTATCTGTTTTATATAAGGACTCAGTGCGTACCGCGCTGTAAACACTCTCCACTTCGGTTATAAAAACCAATCTCTTAGTGTTTTATAAGGCAAAAGTTGCTGTTTGTTCTGAGATCCGTACAAAACACATAAACGCAATGTGGGCACCACGTAGAATTTTTTAATGTTAAACCTGCTCTTATGTAAAGTTACTGTTAGGCTTTAAAAGGTTAATATTTTAAGTTCTTTCAGCGGGTGAATATTAAGCACACGATATTACTGAATGTAACATAATGCCTTTAAGTAGACAGGTACCAACGGTGGTACTTACATATCGAATTACACGGCGTCATATTCCGGAAGGCAATAACAAGTCGCACTGATGCTGGTACAAACCGGCGAAATGAGAATGTAAAGGTAAAGGTTTTCTGTTCTTATGTAATTAAACATGACAATAGAAACGACGTAGATGGGAGCGTAACTCTCAGTCTGGAGTGGTTAGCATCCAGCCACGTCCGCCTTACCCCTGGGAAACTAATTCACAAGTAGGCCTTTCAATTATACAGCAAAGTGGGTCAGTCCCACAGCCAAGAGGGGCCCCGCCAGAATGAAACGCAAAATACATGGTTACCTGGCCCGCAGACTCGTTACTGTGCATACGGGAAGCTTCAAATATTCTGTTTCCTAATTCTGATGAATGTTGAGTAACCACATACAGGTAAAACATGAATACACATTCGTCCAAGCATGATCTCCATTTTGAGGCACACACACTTCAGGCATATATCTGGAGATTTCCCGTCAAAAAATTTTGCGGTGAGTACGGTACTTGCTTATGTCGTCACACATTGTTATATTCAGTCGTGATTTGTCACGTTATGCATTGGGATGCCGGGGTGTTACTCAACTACGTGGGGTATCCCAGGTGATTTTGATGTGGCTGTGGAGGGCAGCGGTTCCATGTAACAGTCTACAGACTAATAATGTGCAGACACGCGTGTTATTGCTGGCGTAATGCTCGTGTTTTTGAACTCTCGAAGGGCCCCTCTGCAAGACGGACGTGTGTTACTGCAGTGAGGTGGATATGAGGGACACGTCAAGACAGAAAAATGTTTGCAGGCCCCATTGCAAATGATACCTATATTTCGTATTTAAATATCATTAAAACAATACCGTGTCTCCACTAGTGTTAATATGGGTCGTAAAATTTATTTGAATTTTATCTTCAAAAAATTTAAATTAATCATATAAAATTTGAAACTGGTCCTACCTTACACGTCCTTACTTGGGCCTCTTGCTGCCACTGACCGTTCCCATTCACTGCTAGACTGTGACGGTGAAAACAACAGGAATGGCAGAGGCAGAGACTTCTGGGACAGAAGCCCACAGAGGCACATGCTGTGTTGTCAAGCACGTGAATCTAGCCACCCCTTTACTTTCCCGTTCATTAACCTATAAGCAAAGAAGACAAGTAAGGCGATATTTACTTTTATATGAGGTGGAACTTCTGTTTATATTTTGGTACGAAAAGTGTATTGTATTTTCAGCACTACAACGTATGACTAAAGGATATCTTGTAAGAATGCGGGTAAAATAATTATTCGTAGAATTTCATATTTTTTAATTTCGTGTTTCTGAAACTAGATCGTGGGCGGGCAGCACTGCATTCTTAGACGGGCTGCATTGCACACGTAGATGGGCCGCATTGCATGCGTAGAAGGCCTGCATTGCACAAGTAGAAGGCCTGCATTGCACAAGTAGAAGGCCTGCATTGCACACGTTGCAGGCCTGCATTGCACACGTAGATGGGCCGCATTGCATGCGTAGAAGGCCTGCATTGCACACGTTGTAGGCCTGCATTGCACACGTTGCAGGCCTGCATTGCACACATAGCAGGCCTGCATTGCACACGTTGAAGGCCTGCATTGCACACGTAGACGGGCCGCACTTTTCTCATTGCTGTTGTACAGGCATAAGTCTCAACAACGGAATCCCCTTCTCTTCTAATATTTATTAGCAGTAATTCAATCTCCAAAGCCGCATTAGATTACAGCGAAGGTGGTTACCATCTACTGTAGAACCATCACAGTACTTAGCGTAGTGCATTACCCCTCTGGCAACCACTCCCACAAAACCTGTTGTTTACTGCCTCTGTATGAAGGACTGCGCGATCAATGGAGGATATATTTATATACTGAGCCTTTTGCAGGCTTCAAGAAATCAGCAACAAACGTCTAAAGGACTGAAGTCACAAAGGGTACATTTCCGAACACGGGTTTGTTAGCAATTTGCGCATCCTTACGTTCATTTAACAGATCCTCAAATTTATGAAAGGGAGATATGAGTACACAACAGTCTGCTACACACGACACATAGCTATATGACACAGGGACTGGATACTTTGCCCTGCTACTTGGATACTATATGTTTCTATGCGTACAGTCACATACAAGATAAACAGTGGTACGTCGGTTAGTTTTATTCAAGAATGTGGCAACATCACCTTGTCACTAATATCCACATTTTTGTTTTATGGCTGCCACTACTTGCTTTTCACATCTCATTTTTAACACTGTATGTAGAAATTGAGTACGTTGGTTTTGTAAACCTTTGTATTATGTCTCCCTGAGGGCAGCAAGTTATCGCCGAAACATGTAGCAGAGGTTATGCTTGGATTATTTATGGTTTTATACGAATTGTGTGCATTTGTTGGTGTATAGGATGAAATTTGGGGAGTACAAGTTAAAATTTTTTTCTTCTATGCTGCTAACAAAACAAATATATATGACCTTTGTTAGAGACATGCTATTGTGTGTGTGCTCTAAGAGACAGACAATATGATGCATAAGTCCAAAATAAGTCCTTTTTATTAATATCAGTCTGAAAATTCTATAAAAAAAAGAGGATCTGTGTTTCACTGATATGTCAGCCTTTTCTATCCGAAATTTAAATGAACTAGTCAGCGTATCCCCAAACTGCAATTTCCGTGGCCGCATTAAATATTTTGTGTACAGAGCCGTCAATTCTTTTCGCTGCAGTGATGCACATGAAACCTGTGGTCGCCCCTTAATTCCGCACATCGATTCTCAAATACTTGCGCTTAAATAACAGGACACAGATAACAGCAGACCAAACATATAGTGCCCGCTGCCCCAAACGTGCTCCACTCTTGCGGCTTCAATTCAATTTTCTATCACACAATTTCACTTTACTAGCTGTTCCCTTAAACATTAAACTCCGTAGCGGCCCTCAGTTCTGGCAAACACCCTACAAAAGACGCTGCACTTAATACCGATTCTTGAAAGCTGCGAGCGTCGAGGCATTCTACCGTAATACACAAATCGCGCACTTTAATAATTATGAAAATATTTTCCAGTGGTGGATTATAAATCGTCTAACTTCTACTTACGGTTCTAAGACCATAAAATCTCTCGTTGCATAATAAAATGTCCCATAAAGCCTAACAAATTACAGGCACGTACGAAATTAAACCGAGGAGTGTTATTAACTCTCAGCGTTATTCACTTGGAGGTTTAACAAAAAGCCGCGTCAATCTAGACCACAACGGAATTGAGTTAAAGCAACTTCCACGAAACACGTGGAAACCAGAGAATTCATCATGCGAAGTGCACGAACTGAACGTATAATGGACGGATGAGTTCTCTCTGTCTGCAAGTTTCACATTAGAAGCGGCTCAGTGACCACTGATTATACACGAGTTTATCTGCTGCTGTTTAACCCCTTAAAGACGAAGCGTATCTGTTTTATATAAGGACTCAGTGCGTACCGCACTGTAAACACTCTCCACTTCGGTTATAAAAACCAGTCTCTTAATGTTTTACAAGGCAAAAGCTGCTCTTTGTTCTGAACTCCGTACAAAACACATAAACGCAATGTGGGCACCACGTAGAATTTTTTAATGTTAAACCTGGTGGTACGTAAAGTTACCGCTAGGCTTTAAAAGGTTGAGGATGATTTCCAATGTCGCGGATTATTCGGCAGACAGTGAGGTACGACAGAACTGTGTCCTAATAAAATTAGGTCAATCTCAACAGGACATGCAAACCATCTGCCAACTTTCTAAAAAGGTAAAGGCCTTGAGAGGTCCTGAGGTTTCCAGGAGGTTCAGACTCCTACATTTCAAGACAATCGGCACATGAAGGTAGCAAGGTTGTCAGCCCTAAGCACAGGCCGCCTTTAACCCCCCCCCACCCACCCAGGAAATATTCCTGGTACTCATTTCTGTCAGAGGTTGAGTCGACCCCAGGGCCACAGTGCGACCGGAAGGATTATAACACCATCGGGAATCGAACTCGCAACCTACCGGCTTGTAGCGCAGTGCCTCAACCAACTGCGCCACCGGCCACCTTTCTACTGTATTTATGTATATTTTAAAGAGAATATTGCTTCTTCCTGCCTTGCATATTTACATTTTTTGGGTATAAAGCTAAGTGCCACGCCATGAAATATCAGGGGGCAACAGAAGAAGGCAATGCTGCGTGCTCAGATTGAAGCTCCGGCAGCTGTACTCAGTGACAAATTGCTTCCGGTTCTCATTGATTACGAGGCAGTGTGAATGCAGTGGTCGGCCAGGTGGTGGCAGGGAGGACATTTTGTACTGCGGGGGGACCGATCCACGTTTATCAGTTAATATGCTGAGTGATCCGGTGCATACGCCGGGAGATCAGCCATTTAAAATCAACAACTATCTCCGATATTATACACGTTAGACATGTAAATTAGTAATAGGCCTAGTCGTGTGTCAGGAGCCGGGGTAGCTCAGTGAGTATAGGGATTAGGCCACGAGGTGGATGAACATAGATTTGGCTTTCAATTTACAGCAGATGAGCGTGTTTTTCTCTTCTCTAAAACCTCCAGACCGGCCTGGGCCCCACTCAGGTCATGTTCAGTGGGTAATGGATAATGTTTCTCCCGGGGTAAATCGGCCGCGGCGTGAAGCTGACCAATCAAATCCGCCTAGTACCGAGGTAAGGAATGCGTGGTACAATGCCATTCCCATATGCCTTTAGGGTGTTCTTATGGACAAATTCACATTTACTGGTCACGTCTGCATATTGTTCTGCTCATTCCAAGACATGTTAGATGTTGAATCTAACTCCTCGGGTCTTAGAAACTAACAAAATTCAACACTTGTACTTATTCTAATTCGTGTTTTACATTAAATTGAATTTGTAGAAGACGTTATATGTAACCGCTCATATTTCGTCATTATTATAATTAATTATACCTTACACATATTTCATTTACTTATTCAAATATAAATGCAATGAAATTCACATTAGTTTTCTACTAGCTCGACTTCAGACTTCATCCCGCTGATTGTTAATTTTCAAACATTTACATGAAGTCCGACCAATTCGTCTTCGTCAATTTCTCCTCACGCAACGCCACATGCCGTTTCGGCAGATATTTTTGCGTACGCTATACACATTGCTGGGGCGCCTTGAAGCGGAGAGCGAGACAGTAACACAGACAGACTTCTTCACTAGTCGACGTCGAGATGACGCCCCAGTTACCATGGTAACCACCCGAGTCAACATCAGAAAGTTTTCCCCTCACTGTCTGCCAGTTACCGTCTTGGTCAATGCCACAACTAACCCTAGCATCGGTTCGCCATGTAGTGATGAACTGTGGCATAGAAAACAAGACGGGCAACGCAAGGGTTTACGTATAATAAAGGCGCGTTCGCATAACCATTGTTGCTGTGGAAAAGCATTAAGAATTACATATTCTGGGTGTGTGTCTGTCGCCTTAGTTATCCGGCATGCACCGTATTATATTGCCGTCTGTGGCCTGTCTGGCTGTACCATATTTTTGCGCATTATCTCATAAAAGGTACGGTTTTAGAGAAAAATTTATTGAACATAAAATACGTGCCTTGAATTTCTCTACAACATTTGTCTGAAATATTTCGTAGTCTGAGAAAAAGTGAGCGAGATATTATCACAAATATACATAGGTCTTCATATAAAGTACACGTTATTTTTGTCAGATGTTTTTGAAAGTGGAATTTTCCGGTCAGATTTTCGAAAGATACTCAAATATGAGATTTCATGAAAGTCCGTCAAGTAGCAGCCGAGTTGTTCTATGCGGACAGACGGACGGATGGAGAGACTGAAGAACATGACGAAGCCAATAATAGCTTTAAGCGATTTTACGCGCCTAAAAACCAGATCTTCAGAAGATTCAGACACTCTCAGAAAAAAAAAACTGGTTATTGAAATGAAAGCTATTTCTATTTTTGGTAAGATAATGAGTCATGGGAAAGTGATACCCTCGTGCTAAATGCGGGGCGCACGATACTGAAAATTACCAGGCGAAGCAGAAGTAAGCAATGTCAGAATGAGTTCCCTACATTTGTGTTCATGGTTCAAAGTTGTTTGGAATGTACACTGTGCTGTTGAATGAAGAGTTACCATTATTTCGAAGGCAGAAACACTCTCTGAAACGGCCGCGTAACCCAACCTGGTGGGCAGCGTGTTGGACAGCCCTGACTTAAGCGCATTTAAAACTTAAAGTTATCACGGCGGTGTCGCTGCAGATTCAGCTGTTCTTGAGTATGGCGCTGCGTCGTTGGACAAGCAGTTCCCAGCGTTTCGAAGGAGCACAGTGTCTCCATCTTAAGGGCTAAGCAGCCCAAGAAGAAATTATTTTTGGACGCTGCTTGGCCCTGAAAACGAAGGGACTACGATCCTTCGAAACGTCGGGAACCACAGGTCCAAAGACACAGAGTCACGTCCAAAAAAGACGTGAATCTGCAGCAACACCGCTGTGGGGAACTCCAGCATCAGTTTAAGAGTATCTTGACTGCTTGGCCCTGAACATGCAGGCACCACCCCCCTCCAAACGTCCCTAGCTATTGACGAGTTGACAAGTCATAACGTGCTGGAGGAACTGAATCTTCACGTACACCCATACTTACCCCACAGAAAACTATGTGGAAAGTTCTGCAAGCAAATTGATCTCCCCAACCCCCCTCCCAATTCTCCCCAACTTCTGCACAGAAAAGAAAAGGAATCCATAATGCGCCATCAGAGATAAAGACAGGAAATATGTCTATGCTGTAAAAATTCCGTCAGTTGAACAAAACATTACCTACAGCGTCTTTCTAAATTGCTGGTATTAAACTCTAAGCGAAGTTTGCTAATGTCTTTGGTATTTGATATGACAAAGCGCGCAAAAGACAGCAAATTTTCTGTTAAAATTAAGCTGAGGTACTAAAAATGCGCAGCATTTATGCCTGTGCCCACATTTATTATATTTAAATACGAACATAAAATGATTAATTCGTCAGTACATGAAAACTAGTGGACGCGAGGCCGAGTTCGGAACCCAGTGCAGGTGGCTACGTGGGACTCAGAACTTATGCACAATACTGTCGCCAAGAGAATCGTCACTTACACAACTTCTGTACTAATATTCACATTACTGATTCAATCTGTACGCAGTGACTGAAATATTCAGGGTAGGCAGCAGTACTAAGAATTTGCAGGCACAAAATGAAGTTACATCACAAAAGAATATTCCAGTCTTCTTAGATATGACGCCATGTAAATTGGTAAATAGTTACCAGCGTTTGCGACTTATTGTGCTACCTTGCAAACGGAGGTAATAAACGTCTCCGAAACGTCGGTACGTATTTACCAATGCGCTAACCAGCTAACCAACCAACTGACTAACCATCTCAGCAGAGTCCATCGACAGAAGCTGAAAACTCCCCCAGCCAGTCGAAGAATTGCAAGCATTTTATGAAACCCGAAGTTTGTGAATCAACAACAATATGCTTTTGAACTGTTTCGACTGTCTCACTTTATTTACTCACACACGTTTCGAAAGCCACTGATGGCTTTCTCAGTCGTACCCTGGCTACACCTGAGGAAGGCAGCAGTGTGTAAATAAAGTGAGACAGTCGAAACAGTTCAAAAGCATATTAGTGTTGGCTCACACGTCATACCGTTGTCAAAGAACTTTAGTATGCATGTAAACCCAAAGGTTCTTTACCACATTCACAAAAGCCTGCCAGTTTTCCGTACCCTAAGCCAGAAGAAGACAATCCAATCCCATTTTATTTATGTAAGATTCGTTTTAACATTATCTGCCCAAATATGCCTATGTCTATAAAGTGGTCTTTTTAGGTTTCCCCCTCAAAACATTGTTTACATTTCTCCTCCCTTGCCCCAAACATGTCAGATGATTTATCATTCTACACGATTGCGTATCCCGGAAGAAGGAAGTCAGTAACATCACTGTAAGAACCAGAAATTTTTCATGGATTTATTTTTCTTAGAAACTGTCTCGCGTGGAATTAGTCACCAGGTCACTATACAGTCACTCTAATGAACGTACAAACGAAGGGTTAGTCAGCGACACTGTATGTACACTGCACGCCGCACGCTATTCGTAACTTGTTCGGCAAGTAGTCACCCGGCTGGAGAAGTATGCACATGAATAGAAGCTTCCGTTACCAACTTGTCCGTTATATATTCGGAGAACACTCCCTGTCAAGTTATAATACGATTTGTACGGCTTAGGAAGGAGGACGCTGTCTGTCCACATGCAGAACCGCCTATGTTAAAATTGCGAGAACAACTTAGAGGGAAGATAAGATATTATGTTATTTTAATACAAATTGCTAGTTTTGGCGTATATTTATCGTCGCAAGAAAATTACTGAAGAAGAAAGAACACAGGTACATAGGGTGTGAGGGAATGTATTGGATTCGGCTGACTGAAGGCAAAACGCACTGGCGGAACGTTGTGAACACAGTAATGACATGCAGGATTGTTTGAAATATAGGGGCATTTTGTGACCGTCTGAAGGACTCGCAGATTTTCAAGAAGGATTCTGCTTCCTGCAGTTAGTTGGTCGGTAAAGCAGTAAGAATTCCTACGTTTTGTTTAGTTGTACGGTAACGCCACATAAATCACCATTACTTTAAAACTCTGCATACCGTGTATGTATGTTTTCATATATGTATTATCAGAACCAGTTCATACACAAATTTAATATGTGCCATGTATGTGCACTGTATTATACGAAATAAAAACACCAACTAATGCACCAAAAAATGTATATAATTTTATTCTTAAATGTCTCCTACATGTTTCGGCCCTGCTGGACCATCTTCAGGGAGAATAATATTGACACACTATGGTTGAGAAGTGTCACGTACGCGACGCCTCTTAAACGGAGGATGAAGTCCAGGGCACATTCGCACTTAACTATATAAACGCAACCATAGCGTATCAATATTATTCTCCCTGAAGATGGCCCAGCATGGCCGAAACATGTAGGAGTTTTTAAGAATAAAATTATATATATTTTTTGGTGCATTAATTGGTGTTTTTATTTCGTACATTTCATACACAATTCCAATCACAATGCACCAAGCTTCACAGAACTCCCGACATGTTTCGGTGTGAATTCACATCGAAACATGTCGGTAGTTCTGTGAAGCTTGGTGCATTGTGATTGGAATTGCGTATGAACTGGTTCTGATAATATATGTGAAATCATCGTTACATTGATTGATGGGTAGAATAAACAAGACAAGTTAGTCCAAGTCTTGATCTAAAGATCTGTAAAAACTATTCATATTTACATGGGTACGTAAATTTTCCAAGAACTTAGGAGTCATCTCGAAATTCTATAACTTGACATCAGGAAAGTTCCACACTGGGGACCCACAAATGTTAGGCGCCACGGAACAAACTTAGTCCTAGGCTTCACTCCCTTGCTCTTCTGGCAAGAGTAACCATTGACTCGAAGACGAGTATGGAACATTGGTGTAATGATGCTGACAATCAAAATACCTACATAAAATCCCTTCCCAATTCCACTTTGTACCCAATACACTCCACTTGGAAATGTCTGGGATTAAACCCAAGTCTCCGCGGTAAGAAGACGGAAACTAACAGCTTGAGCTGCAAGACGGCATTTGAAACACGCAACTCGTCTAAATAACACTAACTACAGTTCGTGCAGCACAGGCAATACTGTCTAAATTCCAGTGATCACTTGTTAACATTTTTAGGGAAGTAACCGATGCCTATTCTGGTAATACAAAATCCATTACATACTTTGTGGACAAAGGCCCAGACATTGAGAGTATTTTGTCAATTAGACCCGGCTAGGTAGGTTTCGACGGTACATTTGGCTTGAGGAGGACGATCCTGTCTCCGAGGTTGAGTGCTTTATTATTTTTAATATTATTTTTAACACTAGAAGAGGGAGGACGTTTATGAAGTAAAAGATAAAAATGTGTTACACCTATATATATTTATCAGAAAATTAGAAAATCGAAAGGCATTTAGGTCTGTTTCTACAACAGAGAAAAATGTGGTTTTTACCTTGTCCCACTCTTGATAAAAGCAGCTAGTGTTGTCGTGGGAACGGGTACAACATGCCCTCAACTGGAAGGAACACTCCACACACCATTTCTGTGTCCTCACTGCCAAATTTTTAATCACATATTTTAAATATTTCAGCATGAAAGGATGTCCAAGAAGAAGAAGCATCAGTAGTGAGTTACTTTACATGTTTTAAGACGCTACCAGAAGGTACTTCAGCACACTGTCCGGTCAGGCGTTGTACTGATCTCCGTCTACAGTATGTGAGCAGTGTCTACTTTCACCTGCACTACATATCAGAAAAGACAGTTACGCCAAATCTGCATATGCACGTTAAAGGCCAAAAATGTAAAATCACATGGATTAAAATGTCTGCGATTTGTTGCCACACGTTTTGGAAAAACATACTGATTACATCCTTAACCTTTTAAAGCCTAGCGGTAACTTTACGTACCACCAGGTTTAACATTAGAAAATTCTACGTGGTGCCCACATTGCGTTTATGTGTTTTGTACGGATCTCAGAACAAACAGCAACTTTTGCCTTATAAAACATTAAGAGATTGGTTTTTATAACCGAGGTGGAGAGTGTTTACAGCGCGGTACGCGCTGAGTCCTTATATAAAACAGATACGCTTCGTCTTTAAAGGGTTAATATAGAAAAGAGTTCTTCCGAAACGTTGCTATCTATCTTCAAACTACACGGCGTCATATTCCAGAAGACAGTAAACATCATAGTCACTGCAACGAGAACCTCAAATCTGACATTTTTTGATTAATTTTGAATGAACAATGTTACACACACAAGGGCCGATGTCTTAACCGTGGCGTAACTTGCGTGCTTAACGTGACATGCGGATGGAAATGGCCTCTTGCCTTGGATACGCACAAGCGAATTCGGTTTAAAACAGTGCGCGTTGCTTTCGGTATGTTTAAAAATTGATCAGCAAGAGAGTAGCGCCTCCCATAATGCGCAGGGAGAGTCTGGCAAAGAGGACAAATATGGTCGTATGGAGCATCTCGTTACGCAATTATCTTCATTTTCTTTTTATATCCTCTTTCATCTAAATGTTCTTCTCGGCAAACACTTCTCAAAGGCGCTCTATTTCTTCCATTTATTCGCCGCCAGATATTCCTCTCACGAAATACATACACACACACACATAAATATATATATATATATATATGACACTGCTTATTGTGTTTCAAAAAGCTAGAACAAACAGATATAACACTTTCTCCGAATTTATTCTTTTGCTTTGTAATTTATCTTGTTAATTATTCAAAGTATGAAAGATATTTCCCAACCACTTCTCACTCTATAAAATGTTGCGCGACGTATTATGATTACAGTGGGGAGGGGGGGGGATGGTGTTGAATTGAAAGTGTAGAACTGAAATGCAGGTTGCAAACTATTAGCCTTCAAAACTCTGTTTTCTTTTTTTTAGAAATGACCAAACCACAACAACATTAATGAAGTAACACGTAACATAATCATAACATAACGTAACATAATCATAATATAATGTAACATAATCATAATATTATGTAACATAATCATACTTTCCAAAATAATTACTTAAGCAAACGATTACAAAGGCTAGGGGTGTGTATGCAATTCAAACTAACGCGTCCTTTTTAAAAAGGAAAGGCTGCGTGAAAACATTCTGGCGAAGAGGATGAAGAGCTGTTAGCATAAGAGACAGGCGCCCGGCGTGTCGGCACTAACATGACCGACAGTCATTTTGACGTCATCAAATATTCATGAAGTTTGGTGGCTTGAACAGTCTCTGGTGTGTGCATGATTGAACATGACGTAACACGTGTTCGGTCGAAAAGCCATGCAAATCTGTAACAGACCACAGCGTGGTGTTGTCAGCTTTAATTGGGAGGGACTGGGAAAACTCTGGATAATCAGAATAAAAACCCCTCGTACCGACACAAAAAGAGTTAAAGTTGTCCCTCCTCTGCCCACAAAATGAAGGCACATAGGAGGACTCCACCCATTCGACATAACCTCGGAACCCATTGAACAGGAGGCTGGGTGGACCCTACAGCCGATCTGGACTTTCTGAAGAAGAGAAAAGCCTCTTGTTCCTGCCGGGATTCTAACCCCGGCCCGTCGACCCCGTAGTTTAGTGGCTACACTGACTACACTATCCCGATTCATTTCAGACATCTCTGCTGTGACCTGCGCAGGAGGTGACAAGAGAAACCGTAGATAGTCCAGGACTGTATCCGAAGTCAGTCCATGTGGGATTTGTGGTGGACAAAATGAAAGTGGAGCAGGAGCAGAAATAAAAGAATAAACAGAGTATCTCCTTCACTTTACATTTTTTTGCGCAACGCTTTATACAGAAATCTTCAGTCTGACCGGGTCCATAATAAAATATGACATCGAATTTCTCGCTAGTAATATTGTTCCCGGTTCAAATGATGGCACAAAATAAACAACGTTTTTCATGCTATTTCGTAGAAGCTCAGACACTCTGCAAAGGAAGAAAGTTTGATAACCACTAACATAACCCTTCCTTGGGTGCACAGCACTCTACATAGCTTTCAACATCACACATTCACACAAACTTCCGTAGAAAAACTAACAACATTAAAATAAATTTTAAAATTACCTCAGAAACATTCAAATGGCCGATCCCAGTAGCCTCGCCGTCTATGACGTACATCTGCGGCCGAGCGCTTGTTGGGATCGTGGGTTCGAATCACACCGGGGGCATGGATATTTGTCTCTTGTGAGTGTTTGTGTTGTCAGGTAGAAGTCTCTCCGACGGGCCGATCCCTCGTCCAGAGAAGTCCTACCGACTGTGGTGTGTGTCTGTGATCCAGTGAAAGTAAAAAACGTCGACACCTTCTGTGAGTAGGTAGAAGAGGTAAGGACTACGAAACGAAACATTCAAATGCATCCCAAACTGTTTCCTGTAATTAGTTCTCAAAAGACAGTCTGTTAGTCCATAAGAAGCAGAAGAATACGGACTACTTTTAAGTACCTTATTTGCTAAATCTTTAAAACGTGAAGGAAAGAAGAAAAAGAAAGTAGGATGGGGTTAGTGAGAGGCAGCGCCTTTGTTCCTCTGCCGCACGCACAAGCAGTCCTTTCCTCATTACGTTACACTCTTCACCTCCCAAATCTTTAACACATCTTCAAACGTCACCAATACAAGCGCCCCTGCCCGCGAGCCAGCAGAGCAGAGTAATTCTCTGTCAACTTCCGTGGTTCATCTAAATAAAATTCAAAGGTTACAGAGAACACACTGTGTCTCAATTACACACACAAATCTCTAAGGCTACTTACGTCAGTAACGTCTAGTTACTTTATGGTGAGAATTATGCAAAACTCATAATGTATTTTGTAAGCAAACCTAAAGATTTTCCATGTCAAGCAGATAGCATTTTACGTGTAATGAATACTGCGCCTTGAAGAGTCGACCTACTGAGCAGTCTTGGTCCGACTGCTGTTGTCATGAATGCATATACACAGAAAACAGTTCAAGGACGTTCTATCTGCTGCACCAACCGTGCAATGTACTGTAACATGAAGTGTACTTTAAAACAATTCGGGCAGCAGTTACATGTCAACATGCCGTCGGTCATTTCAGAGCGTTAAAAAAAACCTGAGGTCAGAGCAGCGGCTTGCACAAGTCACATAACAGTTAGACTTTTTACAAACCCTTCCGATTATTCAGGCACGAAGTTTCGAATTAAAAAAAAAGAAGAAATTTGAATGATTGTAATACAATATGTTCATCCCGTTTTGTTTTCTCCCCTTATATCGCTGTACGCAGCCTAAGCATGGCTTAACATAGCCGAAACATGTAGCTAGTGTGGATTCTGATAAATAAGTGTCGCGTAAGACTAGTAATTAGCGGTGTCGAATGATTGTGCGTAAGTAACAAGGGACATCTGAAAGTGCAGGCGACTTGAACAGATTTCGATTCTTGGAGGTGCGAACCACAGAGCTTGTAAAGAGAGTCTTTCAGGCTCCAAGTCGTCTATGTCGTACAGACACAACAGCAAGCTAGGGCATTAAGGTGGGGTGTAAAGATTCTAGTTCTTTCCCTCTCATACTTAATCTAGATTTGCAGGTCCTAGAGCTAATTTTTTATTTTATCTCTTTAAATGAGTAAAATTTTAGACTTCAACAGAAAACGCCGAAAATAAATTTCCGTTAATATTTCCCCCCCTCTTTTTGTGCGACACAATGGGGCTAACATACCTATGACGAGGAATACAGTCTGTGCAAATGACAGGGTATTACGTATATTCACTGCAGTCATGCCTGCTTGCTTTCACATCCTTGCCTGTTCAGTATCTGCTACTACTCGATATTTCAGCTTTAATGTGTAAGGTGAAGTGCTGAAATGTGTTTTGAATTTTCATAGTCATATGCGGGTAAGAGGAAAGGTTGAAATAATTAACGGAATTTTGGACGGATGCAAATAAACTGGACGAATGAGCAAATGATTACTAATAAGACAAGAGAACAGAATTCAGGACAACAAACAGAGTAGCTAAAATGTACAGGAAGATAAGGAAAGGGGGACGAGACTTTGTCATAACATTCCGAAGCACATTTCGTTCATAAGACTCGGAGGGATGCTTTTAATGTTGGAAGTACGGATGGTAATACAACTAAGGCATGTATAGAAGTATTTGTTGTATAAATAGACATGAATGCTGCGAACCAGGGCTGTGGAGTCGGTGCGCAAAAGCTCCGACTAAGACTCCTCGATTTTTAAAATTCTGACTCCGACTCCTTCATAAAAGCTCAATATGTATTAATAATGGTAAACCTATAAGACATTTCATCGCCACCACGTGAATCATCGGGCTACTTTTTGGCTTATAACCTATATTTAAGTATAAGTCTAATGGTTACTGTAGCTGTCAGGGCTCTGGGTTTGGAGTACCTAGATAAGATTTTAGACTGAGGTCGGAGTCGGAGTAGCTACATTTTTACAGAATCCGACTACACCTAAAATTCCTTCCGACTCCGACTCCGACTCCACAGCCCTGCTGCGAACTGCGAACAACTTAGTGTTGAGCAGAGGCAATCTTCTGACAATTTCACTCAACAAACACATATTAGATATTGGACAAATCCCGATACTGACAGCGTTATATAAACTACCAAACAAGCGCAAAACATATTTAGACTACAAAGCAGAAATTTCACAGCCTCAGAACACAGACACGCATTAAAATGACGCTCATGTACTAACTACTGACTATAATTCATTTAAGTACACTTTTTCTCTCTCTGTGCTGCTATTTGAAGTGGAGACTGTGCATCGGGAGATGTCGTACTATCAAATTAGGTTGTCAGATTCCCATACAGCCTGGCACAGAGAAAGTCCCTGCGTAAGAAGATTCACTTGTCTCTGAAATGAAGTCCTGAATTTGAGGTACTTGTTTGTAAAACTTATTATGAAAGTAGGTTAACAACCCTTCATCCGAAAGTTAGTTCCTTTCTCACTGAGACCCGAGTCATATTCTCTCTATTTTATGGTTCGCTTCCCATAGGAGACTTATTATTCTTTTGTCCCTTAATCCGATCCGTCCTCTGCAGCGACGCGGTTTATTTCCTCGATGCCCCCGCTTCTTCATGTCGTCGGAGCTTGGATTTAATTAAGCTGATATTCAGGCGTGTCCAACATTTAACAAGGACGTCTGTTTCCTGACTACCCAGTGATTGAGCTGATGCTGCTGCTAGGGACGCCACTCCACAAGTTACCATTTTACCTTCTGTTTTAAACTTTGATTTTAAGACCAGATTTCGTCAGTATACTTTCAAAATGACAAAGGAGCTGCGGAAGGTGAAAACAGTGGCGCACTCAGGGAAGTCTCTTGTCTTAACGCCTATGGTGGGAGGGTTTCTGTGTCTTGTATCGTACGCACTATCAGTGCAATGTTGTGAGATGACCCTGAATTCTGAAGCACGTTTTGCTTCGTTGTAAACTGCTGAGACGTCTCATATTTCAATTTTTTTGTCTTCTGCCGATAAGATTAGGTGTTTATGTGCTTACTCACATACCGCATGTGGCCTAAATGGTTCATTAGGCGAGAACAATGTAATCAACTTGTGCGCACACAAATCCACTACTACTACTACTACTACTACTACTGCCACCACCACCACCACCACCACCATCACCACCACCACCACCACTACCACCATCACCACC
>BLKM01000354.1:11692-55296 GCA_013340265.1 Coptotermes formosanus | reverse complement strand
CACCACCACCACCACCACCACCACCACCACCACAACTACTACTGATGTGGCTGCTGGAACTGGAGCTTTACTAGCGCAGACGGTGCACTGACCAGGCTAAGGGCTGGACTACGCGAGTTCCGCATCGTGGGAAAGCCAGGAGACATTTCTCGTCTCCGAAACGTGCAGACCGGCTCTTAGTCCCAACCCAGCTTCTTATTCAATAGATACCGGTTTCTCTTTCT
Source organism: Coptotermes formosanus (assembly GCA_013340265.1). Classification (NCBI taxonomy): domain Eukaryota; kingdom Metazoa; phylum Arthropoda; class Insecta; order Blattodea; family Rhinotermitidae; genus Coptotermes; species Coptotermes formosanus. The sequence continues at coordinate 55,072 of BLKM01000354.1, read as the reverse complement.
CAGGGGGGAAAAGCGGCCGGGGCGTGAATTTGACCACTCACCTCCACTAGTACCGAGGTTAAGAATGAATGGAGCTGTAACTCTATTCCCCCTATGCACCTTCATGTGGTGGATGGAGACAACTTTACCTTTATTGCTGCTGCTGCTACTACTACTACTACTAAATTACTGCTGCTACTACTACTACAAATTTGAGCCTCCGTCACGTTTCTTTTACTGATTGTAGGAAATCAGTAGTACTGTGTGCTGTATTGGGCGTCCTACAGCATAGTGGTCATACCAAGTTTTGTGAAAATCGGTGACATGTTGCAAAAGTTCGGATCGGGAACCCCCCCCCCCCCATGCAGCCTTGTAACCTCAAAGGCCGACATGCAAGAGAAATGATGTAACAAAGCGTAGCGTAACAGAGGCCAAGTTTCGCTGACGACATAACCAGCGCCTATTTTATCGGCGGGTTAAAGGGCGACAGGGACGGGATAGCCGACTGGGTGTGGTTCTGCAATCGATAGGGCAGAGGGCGCTTGCGCGCCTCCAGACGATAATAACTGCCACATGGTTACGTCCATTCACCATTCTTGTAGTCGTAGTGTTTGCTTGGCATAGTCCGGCCACCTCATAGACCCAGCAGATGTCGAATACCAATCCCGATTAACCTTCCAATCGCGGTAATTGTTAAACTGCGTCATGAGTTTTTCTCTCTCGTGGGTTGCTATACAGCGTATATTGATAGCTGTTCGTGAAATACTTGGCCTTTGAAGATGGGACGGATAGGTTGCTCCGAAACGTCAGTAAACAGCCACCGACATACGCTGCGTAACAACCCAGAAGAGCGAGGACCTCACGCACACGGTGGTGGAAACCTAAAATTTCGCAAGGTAAGTTGCTACACGCACACACTGTCAACACGTGTTCAGAACCTTTAAAATTTACAACCATACCGATGAGTTACTTGGTAACGTGCATTTCTTTAATCCATGCCTGACACGTTAAGAAAGGTAAGGTCCATCCTTAGGGATCATGCACCACAGTGAACCTATTGTAATTTGAACCTTACTGCACAAGAAATTCGAAAAGTCATCATTAAAGAGACATGTCTCTTTTCCCTCGAGCGATTTTGTTATTTATTTAAAGTCAGTACTCCGTCCTGACTGGCACCGAGGACCAACCAGACTCCTGTAAAACAAGTACCGTGTCTTTCCCGGGGGTAAGGCGGCCAGGGCGTGGTACTCACCACACACCTTCTAGCGCTGAAGTTGCGAAAGGTTTGGGGCTAAACCTCCAACTCCCTTCTGTGCCTGCATAGGCATGTCATGTGGCAACCTTTACCTTTACTAAATCCTAAATCTAATGTAATTTTGAATCACACTGCGACTCACTAAGTTCTTGGGTTGTTACTTTGTGTGATATTCCTGTAGAATCGTACAGGCCATAGCTAACGCATCGTCAAGGTATCTGTTGTAAATTTAATGTGTTCCCTGTCCGTGCAATATATTATACAAAAACACTAATCACCAACAAATGCACAAAGAGAGTTTTATCATCAATCGTAACACACTCCTACATGTTTCGACCGTGCTGGGTCATCTTCAGGCGGAACTTTTCGGTACCGTTACCTGAACTCAGGCCTGGACCGCGGAGAGTTCACGTCTCCAAAAACAACGCAGTACACAGTCAACAGCACATTCTCACTCAACTATTAAGTGCAACCTTAGTGTAAAAATAACAAAAAGTTCTCCCTGAAGATGACGCAGCAGGGTCGAAACATGTAGGAGTGTGTTACAATTGATGATGAAACTCTCTTTGTGCATTTGTTGGTGATTAGTGTTTTTGTATCTGTTGTAGTTTGCCACCAGTAGTGAGGCAATTTTCGAAACATATATTAAAATCTGTTAGCCCATGATTACTCTTCTTTTGGTTTATAAGCATTACTTTAAATTCAGAGCAATTTTCATCAATAATTTCTAGTCCTGTTCAAAAACCTTAGAATCAGTGCAAAAGATAGAAAGCTTACAGTTGCGTACATTATAACGTATTGTGCACATTCCCTCGCCGATTTTGAACGGTGGCCTTAATCATTTCAACAAAATTACCATGCGCACCCCAACAATCAGAAAGCATCTGCCTCATATTTCGAAATGACTAACGCAGCTGGCATCAGCGTAACGACTTTGTGTCAGAAGACCCTGCCATATCGCATGGGCGGAGGATTCCTTAGTAAGTTCACTTATCGTGATTACTTTTGAAGGGTAAAAATCGTACAGAAAGCTGCGGAAAATGTAGAATAAAGAGACTTCATAGTTAATGTCTGTGAGTGACATGAAGAGGCATATCACTTAACAAATAACTGCTGCATTTCACCGGAACACGACGTTCGGATCTACTGACCTTAGTTCGTTTTAAGGAGACGTTTAACCCTTTAAAGACGAAGCTTATCTGTTTCAGTATATAAGGACTCAGTGCGTACCGCGCTGTAAACACTCTACACTTCGGTTATAAAAACCAGTCTCTTAATGTTTTATAAGGCAAAAGTTGCTGTTTCTTCTGAGATCCGTACAAAACACATAAACGCAATGTGGGCACCACGCAGAATTTTTTAATGTTAAACCTGGTCGTATGTAAAGTTACCGCTAGGCTTTAATAGGTTAAAGTAGCCAATCACAATCATCTCTCTCATCCACACCCACAACCCCCAAGATCTGTCGTGTATTATTCGGCATCCACCCCACTTTGCCACTCCACTTCCTATCTCACCTGCAGGAAGACGTTGGATTTTTGCTATTATTAACACTCTGAAGACAGACATTCATCTAAGTAGCGTAACAAAAGTTAGTTTATACTTCATGGAGAGAAAAAAATACGTCACACTACACAGACCAATCAGTTATTGTTTAGTTAAGTCATCAGTTTCGATTCCAGCAATCATACGGAACACACATCAACTGGGGGCACAGCAGGTGGTATGCAGAGTAACCAAGGGACTTTAAGATTTAATTTTCTGTCCCTTGAAAGCCACATCATTTCTTAATCTTACCCTGAAGGTGGAGACTACATCACTCAGCACAACGTCGGTACCTACCAAACTACACGGTGGTACATTCCAGAAAACTACAAACTGGAAAGTCACGGGTTCGATTCCCGATAATGCCATTGGAATTTTTCATTGACATAATCCTTTCGGTCGCACTATGGCCCTGGGGTCGACTCAGCCTCTGACAGAAATGAATACCAGGAATATTTCCTGCGGGGTAAAGGCGGCCGGTGCGTACGGCTTAAAACCTTACCACCTTCATGTGCCAATTGTCTGAAAATCTGGTAGCGTCAACCTCCTCGAAACCTAGGGGCCTGTCCAGGCCTGTACAGGGACTGCTTTACCTTTACATTCCAGAAAACCGTAGCCTTCATCTAATTCGTACGTTTTGCGATTCTGTGTTTCCCCGTTTTTTTCTTCTGTCTTTAGTTATACGCTTTTATAATAATCTTGTGTTTCAGTTTTATAGACTTCAGCTGCCATCTGCACTCGGAAACAGAAAGCACAGTTAAATATCCGACACATTCTCAGGCTGCCTCTCCGTCTGTGTGTCTGAATGATCCGCAACATGTTGGAGAAAATTCAAGCCGAGTTTTGTAGGCTACAGGAAGTGGATTATAACAGCACTGCAAGGGGTGCCCAATGCCACTACACACACTGTAGTTCACAAAACAGTACGTAACAGACACCAAAAACCTGCACACTTTCTAAATACAGTAGAATCCGGTTATAACGGCATAGGTTTTACAACACCTCGTCTATAGCGTCAGATGTTCTGCCGTGCAAATTAATTCGTCACTGTTAACCATAATATTATACTCCTCGGTTAACGATACTCGTTTATAACGACATAAAATATTCAGTCCCTTTCATGACGTTATTACTGAGTTCGGCTGCATTTCTTTGCCTATGAGAATACTATTTCGCATTTGAACAGATTAAATTTTTCAAAGAGAAACTGCACAAGTTTTAAATATTTCCTTGTGACACTCTACTTATTTAGCATTGGAGCAGTCTACATTTTCTTAAAGAAAAGTTGCACAAATTTTAAACATTTATTTGCCTGTGAGGCACTACTTGTTCAGGTATTGAACAGCCTAAATTTTGTAAATCCTCAAGCTAATATCTTTGTGGGATAGACGCTCTACACTCCGCGAACTGACATCACTTTGCGCTGACAGCAACGAACAGACTTCCCCGCGATTGCAGGAGCATCAGCAGCAAATGAATGCCTGGAGCTGGTCGCAAACTCCTGGCTTCCTATAATGTCCTATCGACTGACAAGACTATTGTCAGACAGAGCATCTTCAGTTCGGGGATGTCCTTCTAAATGCCCATCCTGTTGCAGTAATGGATATAAGTTTCACGAAGTGTTTTTCTGTCAGTGTGTTCTAGCGCTCCAGTAATCAAAACGTTGGACATCGTCTGCAGCACAGCACACAATACATTAACCTCGCCCGTACTGCTTCCAGCCACGATTACAGATGTGTCAGGCATAAATTTCAGGCTTTGTGAGATTTATAAGATATCTTTTTGCGGACGTCAAACAGATCCTTTCGTGTTATTGTCACAAAAGGAATATGGAACTCCCGTAGCTTCGTTTCCATATTACAACTTCTTGGCCAACTTTTGTGACACCACGAGACGGTATACCCAAAAGTCAGTAGACACATGTTTGAAAAGTGCTGCTCCTTTAATCTGAAGCATAATGTGCATTTGCAGCTGGGCTCTGTCATAGAGGGCGACTAGTGGAGTTCCTTTGGAATATTAGATGGAAAAATCTGGCAAATCCAAACACTTACTACGGTTTCTATGGATGCCCCTTCCACAGATACACACTTCTATATAACAGCCCTTGACAGAAACTTTGCTACCGCTCTTTCGCTAAAGACGCGCTTCTTGAACTTCAAATATAATGGAAAGACAGCTTGATACAGTAAGCTTTACAATTGTGTCCTAGAGGCAGCTTCTCTTGGTCAGACAGACAGGGCTCTTCTGTTTATTCTTCTCTGGCCTGATTTTATTTTTGTTTTTCCTCAAAACGCAGAGTAAACCTTTTGAACACTGAACACGGGCTTCTTCAAGTGATTCCAAGATATTGCGATACAACAAGCAGTGCTCTTATATATCTGGAATTAATTACTTCTGACAAAGTTCAGTACAGTAATGAGAAATTACGTGTGTATTCCAATGACAATTAGTGCTGCCGACTTGGTAATGGTCTTACCGCTAGTATATGAGCCTTTTGTTCTTTTGCACGGAAACTGAAGCCAACCGACTATTATAGACTGTCCTGCCTAGAATGATACACCAATAGACTAATAGAGTAGTAGAACATATAAGGCCACACTGTTCGCAGTAGGAAACAGAGGGCCTTGTACAGCCCTGATCTCAAGAGTAAGTGTAGGAGGGAGTAAAGTCGAGAGAGGAGATATTCTAAAAGAAATCGAAGTTGAAAAGAAAAAAATAACTAAAGAAAGTAAAAATACAGGAAAAGAAGAACGTAAGAATGGCTAAAGGCTTTATTTCTCATTGAAAAGACTTGGAAACCCCTTCGAGCGCAAACACAGATCTTCGCTTCCGGGCCTGTCGCATTCCTTTATTATTTCTAGTTCAGTATGAAGCAATTCAAAATTCAGACTTAAATCTCTCTTTCGATCATTCTGTACCTTACACAGCGGGCTGATTTTTTTTTTGTTTGATATCCTGAATTTGTGTGATGAGCCGTGCAGCAGGGGGGAGAGGCGACGAACTGGCGGACTGCTACTTCTAACAACACAAAGCTACTTGTTTCTTCGCTCATTTACAGACGTTTCCTCAGCTCCGTATGTTACGTAGCGTAAAATATGAGGACAGATGTAAATAATTACTTGATAACCAAAAACAACAGGGCGCTTTTCTGGCCTACTTTAAGGTACGCCTGCTACAAGCAGCATTAACACGTCAGACATGAGATACGCCATGACAGAGCGGTCAAGACAACTTGCAAGCGTGTTTAAAGTCCAAAGTGGGACTTCAGTAATATAAAACAGGAATGCAAGCGGATAACCGGCTGAGACCGGCCCGTTTGGCAGAGTGTGCATAAAGTGAAAGCATAATACGTATTATATTACTTTCAGCGAGTTTTGTCTATCAAAACACTGACCAAATTTCGGCGACCTTTACTACGTGTGTATGAGAGTAACCCCTGTCGCAGTTGTTACACTGTTATCACCAACTCTTTCTTCAGCCTCAGACCGTACCTCACAGACAACATACTGTAATCTATATTTTAAAGACAAATGACGCACATGCAGACAGGTATTCATGTAACTTTCCTGTTATTTTCGTCCAACATTACACCAAATTTAAGTTTTCAGGTCCGTTCGCAAAATTGCCAAAAACGGCTGACTGTCAGCTTCGTTACGTCTGTCTGTCTGTCTGTCTGTCTGTCTGTCCGTCCGAGCGTCTGTCTCTCCGCGTGGAACAGCTCAGCTCCTATTGGACGGATTTTCATGAAATTTAATATTAGAAGATTTTTAAAAAATCTGTAGAAAAAGTCATGCTCGATTAAAATCTGACAAGAAAAACAACATGTACTTTATGTGAAGACTTACACACATTTATGTTATCTCGCTGAGTGCTTATTAGAATAAGAAATATTTCAGACAAGAATTGTAGGGAAAATCAAAACACATTTTGTACTCAATAAATTCCTGTTTCCGAAAATCTTGCCGTTTATAAGATAATGTAGAAAAATATGGTAGAACGAGACAGTCCGCAGATGACAATATAACGCCACGCAGAAAAGATGCGGTTTGCATGCCGGATAACTACGGCAAGAATACAAAAGAAACACCCGTAATGTGTAATGCGTATTATTTCGTAACTGACTAATTCCGTCTGATCTCGTAAAACGTTTAACGGCACCACTTACAAAAACTGAGAAACGACTTATCTGTCATTAGGATCTGTTTACCTCAATAATGCATCTAGAGGGGGCCATGAGCAAACGAAAGTGATTTTGTTTCAATGCAGCATCGGGCACTTCATATGAAGACCTACGTACGTTTTATTTTTGCTGGCGACATAAATTCTCCATAAAAGCATTGTTGAGAAACGCTCAATATTTTTATATAATTGACAGTGACATGTAGCTCAACAATACACATGAAATGCATTGTTGTGTTTCTACCGCCACAATGGTTATGCGAAAGCGCCACGATGTTACATTCTCCGTACGTTATTTGTCTCTTTATAGGTATTTTAGTAAAAATTTAAAGTTTCATGGCAAAGAGTACAGTGCCAGCCGAGTTGTTCCATGCAGCAGACAGACAAACACAGCGATGCTAAAAGTCCGTTTGTGCCATTATTTTAAAAATGCGCCTAAAAATACTCGGGACAAAGTTTACTAAGTGAAAAGCTTAACTTTTTAAGACTCTTAGTGCTCCGGTTTTAAATGAAAAAGGGGAAGAGGGCGAGCCGAATTTCTTTCGAAATATCAGAAGGGTACTCAGATTTCACGTTGTGTTCGGTTACAACGATTCCAGCGGCACAATAGACCAAATAACTTTTTTCTTTGTAGCGGAAAATAAAGGAGAGAATTGCATTATTTTTGTTGGTTAGCAACCTCGGGGTTCATTGCTAAAGCACCGATTACAAAACACAACGAGGTTTCATATCTGTTTAGATAAAATATTTAAAAAGTACGAAGTTCTGAATAAATTGCGTTTCATATCATAAAACTGTCACTCTGATAACTGCAAGATGCACAGTTTCTTTTACCCCTTAATTTTTATTTATGTACAAGGAGTAACGTACGACTCATTACACAATTTAACATAATGAACATGAGAATAAGTTTCAATTTCTAAATTCCAAAACATAATTCTTCTCTTGTGGTTAAAAAAATTAAAAACTTTTAAGCAAAATACCGATGTAAAAAGAAACGCTGTTTCAGCCCAAAATTCAACACATAAATATTTTCTTCTTATAAAGAATTTTGTCTCTCCTTAACCAAAAAAAAAAAGTTCTTCGACAATCACCCATCACCGCTGCGTCCCGCCTTTTTTGAAAATACTCTTACATCACACTTATCTCAGTGAGGCCATTCGTCATATTCTCAGCTAACGACACCCAAGTGATCAAACTCCTTTATTTGGATGTAAGACACAAGTCCGATGGAACAGCCGACATCCCACACAAGCAATTATTTCTACCTTGTGTGTCTGCTGTAGTTTCACTACCTGTTATTGCATCTAATTTCAGCCTGGTTTTATTTCATCGTTGTGGGTCGACACAACCCTTTGTCATAGCATACGCTGAATATGTCGGATCTCTGATTTGTCACTGCTTCTCCTATACAATTTTTTTGTCTCGCAAGCAAACCACACAACCAGGAACACAAAAGAATGACAACTGTCAGAAGCAAAATGTTTCGAGCATGTGGATTTATCGTCACTCTATCTGTCTTTTCAGCGAGAGGCGGAGAATGGGTGTATGTTTTCAGTGACGACTGTAGTTTGATGAATTGCAGATACTGCGGAGGGATCAGCTTCTTAAAGCCTGCAGATAGGAAGAATTTCATTTCTAATATCGTTTTACGCCCCGACCTCCTTCCCTCACCCAATTCTTGCGCCGAATTTCCTCTAAACCCTCGGATCACTGTGCACCTGACTGCCAAACGCTGACAATCAATTTTACGTTTCTACTTCGTCGCCGCATATGAGAAATCCGCTTCAATTTACCTTACAACTCATTTTCATTACGCCCTATTTAGCTTTCAATCTTCTTCCACTTATTTTTTTGTATCCTCCGCCCACGATTCCTGTAATATAAGATATAACTTACTACTGCTGCCAGTCTTCATGTTTTTGAGGTACTGAAGAACAACTACTTGATTTCTGCACCATTTCATACCTCTAGATAACTGGGAATATTTGTGACAATACTGTAAGTTAGAGGTTTTTGCGTGCATTTATCGAAGGCCGTATCTATTCTTCCGTCCTTCTGTCTGTAAACTGGTATTAAGGTAAAACTAGACCTGCCGTTAGGCGACGTTGAGTTTGGGGTATGGTGTGCTGTGAGTGCGACAAAAATAAACGTAACAACCTTTCTTTTTTCAGAAACAAGAAATTCAGAAAGGTATATTGCACAAATTTTCGAAAAATATCTTTAAAAATTTAAGTAATGAGGAAAGGGACTAAGAGACCTTTCCAGTAAGGTAAAGCAACGGCCCGTACAGTGTGAATTCACTGACTGGCTTACGGAAGGTTTCGGGGATGCAAAAATTACTCGGTACTGGACATTTGCTCGTAACTATTATCTGTGAGTAAGTTTGAAATACTAAGCACGCACGCACGCACGCACACATAGACGAACTCAAAGAAATCATCAGGCGTGTAGCATCGAATTTCTAGATGAGAACTTCAAACGGTATTGAATACTCTGTTGACTGGGTGTCAAGCAAGTCTGAGATTTGCGTTACGTTATGCACTCGCATTACATATTACACGAGGAAATGTAAGGCCGTTCATTTTGCCGTGCGTCTGGGTTCGGCTTCCAGTTGAATGAACTGCCTGCAGTAACAGACCGCATTTTATTTCACTGTCGGATGGGGAGACTGACCGCAATAACAAGTTTGGAACGAGGTGGAAAAAATAATTTTTTTAACCCCCGGTTGTGTCAGTTGTGTGTTTTGTTAATTTGTACTATATTTTGTTACAATTATGTAAAATATATACAATTTTAACCAAGTATAATGCAACGTAGCAAACACAATTTGAACAAACCACAGGGCTCAACAAAAAGTGTGATATACACATATATAACAAATTGTTGTAAGGTGTCATATCTCAGTACCACATTGAATTCATGTACAATATAATGTTCTAAAAGGTTTTGACGGTAGTGTATAATATTGTGTGGTGATGGGTTTATGGACTTTATCCATCGTCCGAGGAGTAAAATATTAAAAATATTAAAAAATTAAAATCACAACGTTTCGGAAGCTGGCGCTGCTTCCGTCCTCAGGTGAATGGAGGGCGAGAAGAGAAGAACACCTATTTCGTTGGGAGCCTTAGACAGAGCTAGCCTCCATCACTGGGGCCCAATAGAATACGTGTTCTTCTCTTCTCCCCCTCCATTCACCTGAGGACGGAAGCAAAGTCAGCTTCCGAAACGTTGTTATTTTAATTTTTTAATATTTTTAATATTTTACTCCTCGGACGATGGATAAAGTCCATAAACCCATCACCACACAATATAATGTTACTTACATACTTTCACATTTTTTATAATGTTTCATCCTTATGAAGGCTTCAGCAAAGAGTAAAAACACGCAGTTATTGTCAACAAAAAAGGCCTTTTTCCCCCAAAAACTTTAAATCGCCTGAGTGAAAAGTACTTTTGATTCTTTCCAACTATTTACATATTTCTAACAATAAAGTGAACTTTTTAAATATAACTTTACACGATATAGAAAAAATGAACCCCGCTGCTCTGTTATTTCCTTGGCTGGGCTGGGCTGGGCTGGGCTGGGCTGGGCTGTAGACAGCTCTGACAAGCAAAGCCCGTACTGGCGTGTGTACAAATTTGAAAGAAGAAAAACGGGGTTATGCTGTCATCTGCTGGCTGTGCACTTGCACTACTCACTTCAGATTCAAATTTCATGCAAACTTCTCCGTGTAGTTCATTGTGTACTGAGTACACCGTGGCGCAAAGAGAAAAGAAAAGCGAATTAAGCAACCCAACACGAGGTATTTAGCTGTCGGCCGCATGTTGACGCTAACTCAGACATGCATTCCGTTCGTTATTAGCAGAAAAGCGGGTAGCAATTAGGACGGCCGTTCAGTTGACACCCTGTCGCAAAAGCGATAAGAAATACGCGTTGTGGCATTGCAAGTTTAGTTCCGCCCTATAATAACACACTGCAGTTACAAACATGTACTTATCCAAGAGAAGAACGCTTCATTAGCGCTATAAAGTTGCTACGCCTATTTTCGAAAAAACAGAGTTGAACTCGGTTAAAATGTCATGAGAGCGACTGAATATTTTGTGTCGTTATAAACGAGCCGATCCCAGTGGCCGCTCGGTCTAAGGTGTTGGTCTGCGGCTGATTGCTTGCTGGGATCGTGGGTTCGAGTCCCACCGGGGAAATGGATATTTGTCTCTTGTGAGTGTTTGTGTTGTCAGGTAGAGGTCTCTGCGACGGGTCGATCCCTCGTCCAGAGGAGTCCTACCGACTGTGGTGTGTGTCTGAGTGTGATCACGTGAAAATAAAACAACTTCGACACCTACGGTGAGTAGGCAGAAGAGGTAAGGACTACGAAACGAAACAGTGTTGTTATAACCGAGAAGCATAATGTTACGGTAAACAGTGAGCAATTAATTAGTACCACAGAATATGTGACGCTATAAGCGAGGTGTCGCATAAACCGATGTCGTTATTACCGGGTTCCACTAATTAATTAATTAATGATTTTGGACCATGCCTCTACATCGAAGTCGCGGTACTCGGCAGACCATCCTGCACACCGCCCATGGGCCTACAGCGGGTCAGCACATGGCACCGCATTCTGCACAAACCGGCTTTCAAGCTCGCAGTCATGTTTTGCTTGTGCCTTAAATAGGCTCGACGCAGCCTCTGACAGAAATGAGTACCAGGAGTATCTCCTGGGGGGTAAAGGCGGCCGGTGGGCAGGGCCAACAACCTTACCACTTTCATGTGCCGATTGTCTAGAAATCCTGGAAGCCTCAACCTCCTGGAGCCCTCAGGGCCCGTCCTGGAGGTACGACGTGGCGCAGTCAGTTGAGGCACTTCGCTGCAAGCCGGAAGGTCGTGGGTTCGATTCCCTATGGGATTACTGAGATTCTTCATTGACTTAATCCTTCTGGCCGCACTATTGCCCTGGGATCGAGTCAGCCTCTAACAGAACTGACTACAAGGGGTATCTCCTGGGAGGTAAAGACGGTCGGTGTGCAGGGCTGACAACCTTATCACCTTCAGGTGTCCACCGTCTAGAAATTCTGAAAGCCTCAAACTCCTGGGACCCTAAGGGCCTGTCCAGGCCTGTATAGGGATAGCTTTACCTACAGCTTAAGTAGGGTACAGCCCGCTCCATTATCCTCTATATTCATCATTTGTATCGGTCTTAGAATCGCTCATTAGCGCGACACAATAACAGTGTTTTCTGCACTGTATTACACAAAATTTCAGTGCTGCCTGCTCTCTCCCCCCCCCCCATCACCACCACCAAATCCTTCTCTCCTAATTGCATTTCGTCCTTTCATTCTGCCTTATAGTTTAAGGAAATGGGTTTGCACATCCTATAAAATGTTCGCTCTTTTGGAATGACAGGTTCCGGGAGGCTAAAGCCTATTCCGCCCTGTGCTCTGCATAACTTACAAGTTAGAGCCTTTGAACTGCGACAAATTGCATTTAGTTCGGATGACTTCATCATTCCCAAACTTCAGAGTTGCAAAATCTACCCACAGCTACGAACCCCTATCAGTGCAGTCATGGCTTATTTAACCCTTTAAAGACGAAGCGTATCTGTTTTATATAAGGATTCAGTGCGTACCGCCCTGTAAACACTCTCCATTTCGATTATAAACACCAATCTCTTAATGTTTTATAAGGCAAAAGTTGCTGTTTGTTCTGAGATCCGTACAAAACACATAAAGGCAATGTGGGCACCACGTAGAATTTTTTAATGTTAAACCTGGTCGTATGTAAAGTTACCGCTAGGGTTTGAAATGTTAATGAATCTCTCAGCATCTTGCAATGCAACACAGAATCATAAGGTAACAGGACAGCAACGAAACGTAACGGATGAGAAAAGGAGTGGCTGCAGCTTAATTATGGGCAGTACATCAGGTTTGTTTGGGGGGACTGAGAAAGACCGGGCACCTCCCGAATTCAAGTCAGAAATATCGTTGCCTGAGCTAACTTGCTAGTTCTTGTACCGAACATCTTTACCCTACAGGAGGGGCGACAAGGGGAGTGAGTCTCTACACAATAAAACTTGCAGTTTACGATAATGCTCTTAAGCGACGGCGTGGGGGGCTTTATATGAGTTGGGGTACAGCTGCGTCCGCATGGCAATGCGACCTTTCCGGCATACAAGGACTCCAGTCTTCTGAAACGTGACGCTGAATAGATGGGTAAGTGGTTCCCGACGTTTCGAAAGGACAAAAATGAAATAAACATTTACAAATGCCTAGTGCCCTCACCAGACTATGTTCTGTAGGTCAGTTGGTATAGCAACCAGACTATGGGCTAGACAACAGAAGGATCGAATTTAGATTCCTGGGCGAGGGCAAGAATTGCCATCTCCAGGGCGTACATACCGGCTATGAAGCCCACACAGTCTCCTATCCTGTAGGAACCTGTGATGTATCCCCAAGGCGAGAGTTCTATCTAATTCCGAGGTCAAAAAAGTGTGCAGCCATACCTCCAATCTGCCACCAGCTTTCATGGCGTAGTGTTTAAGTAAGCAAAGGGACAAAAATAAATTTCTTTCCTGCAAATATTAGAGACACGTTGAAGCGGTTTAAGTTACTGCAAGCTATTTAACCCTTTAAAGACGAAGCGTATCTGTTTTATATAAGGACTCAGCGCATACCGCGCTGTAAACACTCTCCACTTCGGTTATAAAAAACCAGTCTCTTAATGTTTTATAAGGCAAAAGTTGCTGTTTGTTCTGAGATCCGTACAAAACACATAAACGCAATGCGGGCACCACGTAGAATTTTTTAATGTTAAACCTGGTCGTATGTAAAGTTACCGCTAGGCTTTAAAAGGTTAATGAGCTTGTAGCATCTTGAAGGATACATAGCGTCAAATGATAATCAACGTGTTGGGCTGGAAGAGACTGGAGAAATGACGGCCGTTTCCGCTTGAAGGCAAGTACTGTCCTTACATTACAGCAGGGCAAACAGAAAAGCGCCAGAAACTGTCCGGCTGCTCGTTGGAACGACCTCGTACTTTAAGCCCTTAAAGACGAAATATCACAGGTTTTATATCAGGACTCAGTTCGTACCGCGCAGTAAACACTTTCCACCTCGGTTACAAAGAACCAGTCAGTTAATGATGTATAAGGTAAAAGTTGCCGTATGTTCTGGGATCCATCCATACAAAACATATACATACACTGCGTGAGCACCATGTAGCATTTCTCAATGTTAAACCTGGCGATACGTAAAGTTACCGCCAGGCTTCAAAAGGTATTCCCGATGCCTGCCTAAATATGGCGGCTGGGGTGCTTTATCTTGTAAAAGTATCTCAAGTACTATTTATTTATGATTTGCATGCCAATTTTGTCAGTAGCTCATGACATACAAAAAAAATATTTTATGTGACCAATTTCATTTGCCATTTGCTATCGGCACGCTTGCTATACAAACTGTAGCACGCTAACATGTACCTTGCAGTAGCGGCGGCAAATGAAAACGATGTTGGTCGGATAAAATAATAAATCTCTACACTATTGAATGTCAAGATCACGAAAATCCGTGCAGAAGAGTTCTTCTTAAAAAGCCAACAGTTCTGCAGCTAGTCAAGAAATTCGCCGCATTTTATGGTACACGAAGCTCATTACCGTGTTTACAAATGCCGGCCAGTTTTCCTAACTCTGAGCCACATCTGACCAATCCACGCTCTCCTATCCTACTTCTGCAAGAAATGGTACGACTCCGATGGAATAGTGAACAGTAAAGTACGTGGAATACAGCAGCTGAAGCCGGAGTATCCGAGAAACTGGGAAATAAACGCGAAAAACATCAGTTTACCACTGCGAACTCCGTGCATTGTAGTGAAACTGATTGTTACATTAAAACCAACTAAAGACACTGTACACTGTTTTTGTTGCTTTTTCATTTCACTCCGACATATTTCGACGTACAAAACATCCTCTTCAGGGGGTGCACCAGAAGTTTTTTGCATCTGCTGGCACGCTCGAGCCTGCCCTGAAGATGATGTTTTGTACGTCGAAATATGTCGGAGTGAAACGAAAAAGCAACAAAAACAGTGTACAGTGTCTTTAGTTGGTTTTAACATAACAACTAGTATGAAAAAATAATTGAGGATCGCCGGGTTTCCGGTCTAGAGTGCAAATGAGGACCTCCAGAATCTGAAACAGGAGTGCCAAATACTCGACAGTTGCTTTTGGTCTTAAATAATTTCCATCGTGCTTTCGTACGTGTTTAGATTAATATTACTTCAAAGACGATCCAACATCCCAAAAGAAGTCCGAATCTAAGAAAAATTACAAATGATGTCAATCGTTTGTGTTGTCTATAAGAGAAATCAAGACAAAATCCGTCCAAACACAACAACGTTCTATCTGTTACACAGAACAGCACGTTTCGACCAATTTAGATCATCTTCAGGCTCACAACCCTTTTTTTCCGAAACATATTACACAAGGAATAAAGTTTCATAAAATGCGATTAAAATATTAAAATTGTTGTGGTAAAAATCGGAAATGATACATGTGGAGAAAAATTCTACCACACTATTACAATTATTTATAAATACTAACTTCTTTTTTATTACACGTTGTCGTAACATGTTCACTTATCAGGTATGTCATTGTAGATTAATTCCAAGTTCCAACTAGGACTTGTTAAGTGTGTGGGTTGTAGTTTGCTTAATATCGCCCAAAACATGTACGTGATAATTAGAGTATATTTTCGTATGTAACGAAATTAAATTAGATTAAGGAATAAAAATCAAAAACTAAAAGAGTGATATTGGTACTCACATTTGTCTGAGTTGTTCGGTTGTATCTACTCGCTGTGCAGGTCGGCCTTGGACTGGTCATGAACTGCCTGACAACTTGTCTACATAGAGAAGGTACCGATCGGTTCATGTTGCTGTCCTCAGTTAAGGTCGTAATGTACCATAGTGTTGAATGCAGAAATTTCATTGACAACACTTTTATCATTTATCAGATTATTTCGTTCAGTTTCTCAAAGTACGTCATAATTCTCCGTAGAATCTATATGTCTACCTTTACTACCAAAATATAGCAAACCTAGAATGAGTCTACAGTGACATACCTGATTGGTGAACATGCTGCGACAACTTGTAATAAATGCAGTTAATATTAGTACTAAACATTTGTAACAGTGTTTTAGAATTTTTCTCCACACATATCATTTCCGATTTCGACCATAACAATTGTAACATTTTAATCGCATTTTATGAACCTTTATTCCTTCCTCAATATGTTTTGAAAAATAAGAACTGTGAAACTGAAAATGCCCTTAATTGGTGGAAGCATGTTGTTCTGTGTAATAAATGGAACGTAGTTGTGTTTGGTCGGATTTTGTCTTGATTTATGTAAGAAAAATTAATTTAACCTTTTAAAGACTATACATATGACGAATAATATTCACATATCCTTTTCGCACCGCGCAGTAAACAGGCAGAAAGCGTAATTTTTAACGTTAACCCTGGTGGACTGTAAAGCAAGAACAGGGGTTTAAAAGGTTAAACGTCATAGATATCTGAAGAACAGCAGTTGGTATTCCGAGCACTATAGTTTCCTAACTTCACTAACACTGGAGATACAGATCTTTTAGCCCAAATCCTCTCTGAATTCCCCGAGGACAGAAGGGCTATCAGACATAGATGGGACACATTTGACAGCATGAATTTTACTGAAGTATAATGCATCCATTCTCTTTTGTGATGTTCGCCAGAATGTTACAGAAGGATGCGCTGCCAAACAAAGAAGAAATCAGATGTGGGGGGAAGTTGGTTTGCTGTCTGAACGCTGAGTACATCACAATGCAGACGTTGTCTCGACACCGCTGCAGTTCGACACTGCAGTGGCCTGCAAGTTTTCAAGGACAGCCTGCATACCCGGAATTATTACCATTCAGTTATCTTTATTTACATGCTTCTATGGAATAAAGATCTAGACTGCCTTTGATAAAACTGAGAAGTAAAGGGACGGTTGAGTTTCGTTATTTAAGATTATACCTACACTCCCGAATACCCAGGATGGTACTGGTCAAAAGGAAAACGCGACATACATCGACCAAAAAGAAGATGGAGAGATCAACAGCATCTTCAAGATTAAGTTTTCACAGGACAGGACCCAGATGTCCTCCATCTCTTTACGTTGATGATGATGGTGGTGGTGATATCTTCAGGTGAGAAGAGAAATTTAAGGTAGCAATGAAGCATTATAGGAAGAAACAGATGATACTTCATCAGTAATCACCACAAGGAAGACGTTGAAGAGTCGTTTTCAGTCAATTGTAATGTATTGATATCCGATTTACAGTATTATCAAACTGCGATCTTGTAACGAGTCTCAACGAAATTATGCTTATTGCGACGTTAAAGCTTGCTGCTATATTGTCATTTTCTGAATTTTCAGCCAGTGATTTTTTCCCATACCACGACCCTTTCTCTTAATCTTTTTGTTATCGATGCTGTCAGTTACTAAGACTCTACAGAGGAGATTGCAGATAAACGAGATCCGAGTGTGGAGCGCTAGCGCAATGATAGTGACAGGGAGAAGTCCATGCAGTCACAAAAAAGTACATCCACTGCAAATTCGTTCATCACAAACATCACGTGGACAACCCTACGACTGAATCAGGCCCTCCGCGGTGAGAAGCTGGTATTTTAGTGCTTCATAGTGTACAAGTATGTGACCGGTCATCTCTATCTAGTGCGGAGTGTAAGAATAAGTGGAAGTATACCTCCGCTACCCGTATATGCGTTCATGCCAAGCACAGGCACAAGCCCCTGTGACTTGGCCGCTGGTGCATACTTCCTGCTGCTCCTGGCTACGGGTAGGTCTGGATGACAACAGTGAAGATACTCGTCTTGTTAGATGTGACGCCGTGCTGACTGGTACACAACTGTCAGGCTACACCTCGCCACATCCCACAAGACAATAAGCTTCAGCTATAGCCGCAGTGATGGGGTAAACACCTAGACGGTCAGAGAATCTTGGTTCGACTCCCAGCGGCGGCACAGACTTCCTATTCGTCTCCGTGTCCAGATAATGTGGCCCACCAAAGTTCTTGTACAGTGGCCCCGGGGCCTTTCTACCCTGGGACAGGGCAGGGCGGTGTATCTGGTCACGATATCCGATGAGTGCCGAATTAACAAGAGAGGCAATTTACGTATCACGCAATATTGCGGCGCGTTCGCGTAACCATTGTCGCAGTGAAAATACAATAATTCCATGTTCACTTCCACTAACATCGAGGTGATTAATGAAATTACACGCAAAAACCACAGTCGACCATATAGACTTACATAAATTACGCTTAATATCTCTGTTAATTCACCATTTCAGTTAGCAGGCAACAGAATTATGCAAATTACACGTAACAGTTTTTAACAAAATTATATTCCAACCACCTTCATAACAACCAACAAATGCACTAGATAAAGTACATATATAATGTATATTAAAGGCCCCCACACATGTTTCAACAAGTTGCCATCCTCAGGAGGTTCATCACAAAGGAATACAAGAACATCACGTCCATTTACACTTTCCAAAAGCTCAAATATTACAAGCCCAAAAGGTACAAAACCCATAATCAAAGTTCACAATAACGCAATGTTAAAATATGAACAATGGTAAAGCAGAACAGTTCTGGCGTATGTAACTGTGCACATAAGCATCTGCACTGATCATCTGCGGATCTTGTTATGAAAATGTGTTATGCTTATAAGTTATGGGTAAATATACATTAACTTGTACGAGTATACATCCCAACTAATTTACACGCCCTTCACGCATTACATATAAAGGCTGCACTGAAACAGAAGAATGTTAAACTATGTTAAAATAAACCGTCATTGACAGCCAAGCTAAAATTGCGTTTCGAAAGGTCATATCTCAGTGCAACTGGCTCCACTTCATTCCCACCACTCAGTTCCTTGATGATCCTTTTTCTGCCAGCCCATCTTTGAACCAAGCATTTGTTTGTCTACAGCAATTCTCCCCTTGTCTGTTTTATTGGCTCCATTTCTTCCCCTTCATTATCCTCGTCCATCCCATAAAACGGCAGGATGCGCACTGCAAACCCCGCTGTCAACTTCACTTCAATTTTACTGCCCCTTAGCGTCCCTTGGCTCTGCACACACCCCACAAAAGACAATGCACTACATTTCTTCTGATAACAGTTGGGGACGTCCCCTTCCGCTCTCCCAATTATTATCATTATTGTAAACAATACAGGCTTTGAACAAGTCTTCTGCAATGTGACGCCTTATGGTTTGGTAGAAATTAATCGACGTTTCGGCCGGCAATTTATATGAATTTTCACGGCGTTACATTTCACAAGAGGGTGATCTTCGTAGACACCACTGTGATAACCTGAAATACCGGGCAACCTGCAACTATTTAAAAACGGGAATATGCCTGTGAGATCTGAGACAGAGGCAGCAGGTCGCCTGACTACTTGCGCTGCCACACGGTCTTTACAAGTAGGATGATTTCCACTGTGCTGAGATTGGACAGTCTAATGGTGATGAATAATTATTGTATTTAGGTTAGTCTCCTGGAACGTAACGCCGTGTAATTTCGTAGACACGTAGCCTTCTTCTCCCTTGAAGATGAACACAGTATTTTCTTTCGAAACCTTCCTATGTCTTCACCAAAATACACAGAGTAACATTCCAGAAAACCTTTAACGTCATGGGTTTACTTGCGTGATGCTTTTGTATAGACGTTCAAACAAATGGTATACTGTAGTCGAGAAGTCACGTCAATTTGCTGCAAAGCATTCTCAGTCACAGGGGCAGGGGAGGCCAGCACGGCTCTGGCAGCCAGACGGTGGATAATGAAAAGACAAAGCGCTAAAAATTTAATTAAAGAACTGTACAGATGTGTCGTAGACAAATGTGCTTACGTGCTTATTAAAAGCTTTGCTTCGGCTTAAACCATAAATTAACTTGAAAACTGCCATTACACCGCGTAAGTATGTGTAAAACATCGTTACAGCTTTTAGTGCTTTAGGATTTTCGGAATGCGGGTCCACATCTTTGTGACTCCAGTCCGTTTTTTAAATATGGGAAACATATTTATGAAGAATAAATTTTTTATGACTGAACAGTAAAATATGTAATGTCCATTTTTGTGATATAAATGTGATTTTGTTTGCCTCTATGAAGATATGGATATATCAAATTGTAAGAAAAGGAGTTTTCCTAGATAAAGTCCGGAACATCACACAATTTAGATTATAAAAATCTATTAATATTATTGTAGACGAAGGGTGCACAATTTTCTAAAAATCTAGGAGCCACTTCAAAATTCTAGGTGCGAGAAGGGTGCCATTAAGCAAGTTCCATACTCAAGATCCACAAATATTTGGCGCCACCGTGCAAACTGCAGTCGCTATGGCGATCTGGCGCCTTGATTTGTGCAACCCTGTTCCAAGAAATTTTCGACATGGTGTATATTTAAACAAATACATTTACGTTATGTCCACAGACAGCGTAGTTCCGCTGATGTTGACTAGCTCTGTGACAGTGTACGTATTTGTATCAATAAAAATAAAGATTACAAGTGACAGGGATTCAAAGTCACAAAAAAAAGTGTCCAAAAACTTACAGCCAGAAAAACTACAACGTTGTAACTTTAGAACATGGAGACTATAAACACAAGCAGAATTATGTAATACATTATCGCTCAACAGAATCTTAACCAACAAAATATTAACTTCTTATTTTCTACTACATCCTTTCTTGCCTAGCGCACAATACAGCATTGCATATCCTCTTTATGGTATGGAGGTTCAGTCTTTCAATGGAGCGCCTGACAGCTTTTGTTTCCAGCTTCTGTCAGAAGGGATCAGGCCAAACCAGGCGTACCTTCGCGTTCAGACGAAAAATCAGTTGTTAAGCACCGGACAGGGGGAGCAGGAAACTGCACACGGCACAACGTAACGTGCTTTAAAATGGAAATATTGGGGCGACTGACAAAATTCTGTAACTTTTACTCGGCTTTGAGAAAATCTGAAAGCCGCTGAAAAGGCAAAATTAAAACAGCAGTCTACAATGCGGGTAGCTGCAGTAGATAACGTTCAAACTAAAATAAATTTAAGAAAAGTGAGATTTGGCTTTGAATTTAAACCGGAATTTTGTAACCAGTTTTAAACTAAAGTCAAAGTACATGGGTGAGTCATTTTCTTTTGTCCCATGACAACGCTTGTACTTGTCAATTTTTTTTGGAAGCTGTGTTAAGATGTGATACAACAACGTTGACTAATACAATAATTGTTAAAAATAACATATCAGTTTTATTTCCTTTACGTCCAATTAACTTTTAGATACAAATTAACAGGTATCACCCTATACGAGGAAAACAACTATGTGGGCCAAGAACGGTTCACAGGCAGTAATGTTATAACAGTCAGAAAAATCTGCATTGTTGCGAGGAGGAAACTAAACATGTCATAAAACAAGTGAGCAGTACAAACTACAACAAAACTCTCTGAATACGTTTCTGGAAAAATTAAATGAACCTGGATTATTCAGCAGGAAAATTCCTTAAATGGCCAAGCCTGAAAATATGATTTTGTAATTCTGTATGGAAATTGACATTCTCTGTACTCGGTATATCATTCTATATAACTGTCTCATTTTAAAGAGCATACGTCATTGCGAAGTCCTACCTTCCTTTTTGATTTTAGAAAATTCTTGAACGCAAGACAAGACTTACACTACAAGCACAGCTGGTAGATGAATATCCCGTTCTTAGTAGAACTACTCCATAAACACAAATTCAGCCTAAATATTCTCAGCTCTTCGTTCACAGAGTACTGTGTCTTGTGTTTGAAGCTGGCAAAGAAATGAAAAGTTCTTAAATGACTTTTTTACCAGAAAATTTAAGTAACATCGACTATGTTTGTAATACTCCACTTCACTTGCATTGACAGCAGCATTACATTTTATGCCGTTTATTGAGACACTGGCTATGGTGGTCACGTGTCATAACTGGCCCGGAGTCCGTAGTTCAAGTCTCAGACTTAGCTTGAAAAAGATGAGACGATACACAGGTTGTTTGGCTGTTGGCCAGTTTATGTGATGACATATAAATGCAATAAAAATCGAACTATTCAAAATTTGGAATGTGCGGAAGGGTTTAGCAGATCAAAACCGTAATTGCTCTCTGCACTTAAGCTGTGTGTGTCATTAAGGCAGGTTGATGTCCAACACACCTTGTTTCCATTCAAGGGTTAAGTTCTGTTCCCTGTTACAGTGACAAGTAGTTGTATGCGGGTAAGTGGTTCTTTTGTTCGGGAAGATATTTTCGGATGGGCTTGCCTGCAGGCCGTTTTCTTGACAAATTAGTGGGCATTCCATAATTCGTGGCACTGTAATTTTTGGTTTTACTGTGAGAGTATGAAAACAAACGCGGAGTGGTGCAGTTCACAACTGAACAGCTTCATCTAAATCAATCTCAAGTTTACACGATTTATTTGAACTGTGCAAATAGTTGCAGCAATTTTGTAATAATAACCGGAATAAACAGGAACTGTGTGATCGCATAAGCCTATGACAATGACTACCAAACTGGCTTCATACCCCTCCGTATATTACTGGGGATGGATCCAAGCTAACCGACGAGCATACAGCAGTACTGCAACCGTGAGTCGGGCTTTTCAAAGTGGATGGTTACAGAGTTCAATAATTAAAGCTGTGCAGGACAAAAACTACTGGCAGGTAAATTGAAATGAACACAAAAGATATATAAATTTTGCACACAAATACTTAATTACTGAAACTGAGTAACACAGCTATATTCACAATATGCTCCAATGGAGGGCACTGTAAATATAACAGCATTTCTCAAAGAAGCACATAGGCAGATGAAAAAAAAAAAAGTAAATTGCGACATTTTGTGGATGCAACAAACAAAACACTGTGAATTAATGTGCATCATCAGTTTTTCATGCATCCTCTTTGCATTATTAGCTGAGACAAGAAGTTACATCGTACTTAGCACATGGATCCCACAACTCGCACAAATCAGTCACGTTTGGGAAGGAATAGTCAAGAAAAAGTAAGTTCCTATGAACTCCACCTTCTCTGACCGAAAAGGAAGATGCCGTTCAACAAAACACACTTCAGTCTATATTCGTAAATTTTAATCCAATTGATTCTAATGGCTAACTAGATCTTGTATAACAAATACAATACCACAGACCACTGGAGTTGGTTGGCCTTTTTCTCAGGCTCACATATAAAAAAATTAGGATCTCTTTAGATCCAACATTTTGTTAGTTCCCAGTCTCTCGACTGTGAAGTGGAAAGTGCTGCCACCCAGCACTTTAAAATACTGATGCTTACTCATGATTATGCTCTCCTACATAACACCAACAGCATCAACCAGAATGACACTGGCATTAGCCTACCAAAACTCTCACCACTATTAAAAGTACTGTCTCATGTATAAAATCCTGATTGACATGACATGATCTTTAAAACATGTTGGCCCTGACTGGAATAATGCCTCACGCATCACCTGTCCCTTCAGCATATACACACCACCTGCAGATGTCATCAATTTATATCACACACACACACACACACACATATGTGTGTGGTGTGTGCATGTGCACATGCGCATGTGTACGCACTGTAAGATATGCTATCTATACAAAAATCATCCAAACTGAAATGATTTGTCCTTGCTGAAAGCACATAAAACCACAAGTGTCATTACCTACAAGGAAAATAACCGCACACAATAAAAGTTGCGAAAATTTTAATCGAACACTCATTTAATGAAGCATTCCAATCAGCTTTAAGCTAACCAGTAAAATGCAAATTAACCTTCTCAAGGAAGCACCACTGTGCATACATTAGCAAAATACATCTAGTTATTGAAGTGACTTACGTCTCAAGATGAAAAGTTCCTTGCAAACGAAATCTGTGGTTACTTAAAGTAATACACATACTCAAATGCATCATCATCATTATCATCATCATGTCCCACACCCATGTGCATGTGTGAAGCTCTCACATTAAAGTCTTGAATGTTGAATCATACACTAAGTGTCCTAAAATACTGCACAGTCAAAAGCTGAAAAATAATCCAACATCAATTTCACCTGCTCTGTCTGTTGCAGACTCAGAATCACTATCCACAGCACTCTTCTGACTTCTACACACTTTAATAAATGCCATACAGATTTTTACACTGAGTGTGGTTATCACATATTCTTGTGATTTGACCACAAAACACTGCTGTTTGCAGAGCAACAAAGAGAAAAACCATGGTAATGAACCTTTGTGTTCCATTAATGGCAGAGGACTTATTGAGTAGCTGAATGACTATCAGCTTCCCAAGAAGGACTCTGCTTCATGGTGATAGCTGAATACACATGTTAAAAAAAAAGACAAACACCAGGGACTTTCGTGGGTGACAAGGTATAAATAAAACAACTTGCTTTTTAGTTACTGTAACCAACAGTTTTCTTCCCAACAGCATGCCACTTCAGGCCAAAATCTTTGCCATGCTTTATACCAAACTCCTGTGTAACGGTGCAAGCAATGCTTAGCTGCAACCAATCGCCGATGACTTTTTCTTCAGCACAATATCTTTGATGTTCAGATGTACTTTCTCCTTGCGTTGTGGTGGAACGGAGTTGAAACAAAATCGTTTGAATGCTTCCAATTCACGTTCATCATCATCAATATCACCGTTCTCAAGATCTATATCCTTTGGAGCAAAAACACTCTCTGCAATTCAAAAGACAGAAAAACATTACATATACCACACCTCTATAAAAACCCCTGAAGAGTGACTTTTGTCTCAAATCTTTACAATCACGATTAAATATTTTGGGTGACCATAATGTACGAGGCACGTTATTTTGCTGATTTCAGTCAATGAGTGCTTTGTTACCTTGTTACACGCTAACAGTCACTTGACCACACAAGTACCTCCCCGACTTTTACAGAACCCATACGTTTATTACAGCATTCACAAGAACCTGTCACTGGATCCTGTTCAGCCACATGAATTCAATACATATCCTCACAGCTTATTCAAAAAAAGCCGTTTTAATATCATCCATCCATGTATGCCTACATCTACAAAGCAGTTAATATGATCATACGATCACTATCTGCTCTTATGTTTTAATACAACACGACTCAAATGATGCTTGGCCCAACATCTGTGCTTCTGACATAACTTCAAATCAAGCAGAGCCAATCACATTCCAACAGGGGTTTCTGTACATATCTATCCTTCAATAACGCACACAATGTTCAAGCAAAGAAAACTTACCAACAAGATTCCAGTCATCTGAATGCCCTTGACCACCAGCACCCTTCTTCTTCTTCTTTTTCTTCTTTGCTTCATTGGCAGCCGCCAATGAAGCAGCCATGGCTTCACGCATTGCTGACCTAGCTGCCGACGAATGCTGTAGTGGTGAGTCTTCTTGTCTGGTATTAACGTGGTTGTGATTCACCTTTCTGACTTCAGCCACATGAGAAGGTGGTGACTGCTGTTGCTGAATTCGCATCCTAGGTGGCAGCATATTTGCAGATCCCCGCATAGCTATTCCATTTTCCTCTGGTCTTCCAACAGGTGTGCTCACTTTACTGATATGAAGCCCTGGTATGCTATTCAATCCGTTGCATTCTACATGTGGAACCAACCTATTCTGCAACATTGCATTATCAGCATTTGCAAATCGTGGTGGCACTGTGCCATTTTCCTTTCCTTTCACCCCAACAATGCCATTGGCAGTAGGCAAATTGACAGACTTTTTACTGGGCTTGTTTCCCGGTTTGCTGTTAGGCACTTCACCATTAACAAGAATCTCTGCCTGTCCACTGCCTTGCTGCGCAAATCTACTGTTAGCTGCCATGGCTTGATGCAAAACAGGATTTCTAATTGTCACCATTGACCCATTGACCATGAAGAAGGCTGGTTTTTGAGCTAACTGACTGGCATTCATTGCAATTGTCTGAGGACGTACACTGTTTTTTGATAAAACAGGATGCACTTGTGGCTGAATTCGTACATTTGTACCATTCTGCAAATTCTGATTCTTTCCTCCAGCACTGCTAACATGTTTTCCATTTACCTGATTTGCAGCTACCCCATTCCTAAGTTGCTGCTGACGCTGTGGTTGGCCATTCACATTACCACCTGCAGTATTATTTTGATTCTTATTTTTCTTTTTGTTCTTCTTCTTACTGTTGCCATTATTACTGTGACTGGACTCACCACCATTCACTGTAGCTACCTCCAGCTCCTCTTTCATCTTAACAGTGTCGACCACAATGACATTCGAACCACTGATCCCTTGAGAGATACCACCCCCTTCTCTAAATCTGAGACTGCTGGAGCTGCCTGTAGGTGTTAGACCAGACACAACTGTGGATGAACTATGATTGGATGTCACAGAGTGAGTGGACTTTGAACTTTCTGAAGGCTTAGGCTGAGCTTTTCTCAGTGCCGCAGCAGTTGGGCCATCTACCTTCGTGATAGTTATACCGGGAGGCAACTTGAGGTTCTCTAAGCTAAATGATGCAGAGCTAGCTGCTGGCAAAGAAGCTTCAGGTTTCAACCTTTGGGATGGAACTGATGAAGACACTGAAGGTGTCTTCCCAGCTGAGGAAATGGTGTTTATAACATTATTAATTTGAATGGCAGTTCCTGTAGTGAACTGGTTTCTTATTGATGGAGCATGAGTAAGTGGAGAAATTACAGAAAGCAAATCGTTTGTTGCATGATCAACCATAATAGGAGAAGAGGGCAGCTCCAAATGTGACATATTAGACTTACTGTTCACTGACAATGTTTGTTGCTTGCCCCCACAATTTGGCGCAAAACTAGAATTTGCTCCTGAGGAAGCTTTTGGTAAAGCTGAATTTTTGGCAGTGGAATGTTGCGATTTAGTTGTTGCTGCTACTGCAGGGGGATTGTTTTGCTGCTGGGAACAACTGTTATTGTTTCCTTTGTTCTTTTTCTTCTTACTACTTGCCGAGTTGCTGTTTGTATGACCATGTTTCGTGTCCTGGTTGGACAACGCTTGTACTTCCACTTTAGAGTCTGCCTGTGACTGACATACTGCAAACATAAAATCAGATCAAAGTATTCAATCAGTACTTTAATCTTCACCACCATGACAATACCAACTCTTCATTAACATGCATTAAGTCTGGTGAATGAGACTTCTTGCTACATAACACATCAGGTGCAGTTCACATTAACCTTTTCTCACAGGGGTGGGTACTTAATTTTAGCGCACAGTTTATGAAAACCATATCATTTGAACAGAAAAAGATAATGTTAAGAACTAAATGTCATTCTGTAGAAAACAGGACCGAGATTACACAGCATGTCTTAAAAATGAAGTAAATTTCCTTGTTGCCTCACTATATAAAATGAATTTCTAGGGGCATTTTCCAATGTGTGTTTGCACTTGCATTCCAAACACAGGTCAATAAGAAGTTAATTCTACTACAGACTAAGGTAGTTCAGTACTGACAGTAACCTTCTCACATCATTACCTATAAATTTTATTTAACTGTTGATTAAACAGACAGAATGTAGAAAATGTGATGGAACCCCTCACTGATTAATATGACTTGAAAATATTTTGTGCTCACACTTACTTGGGAGTTCCAATAATAAATTTAACCAAAATCTGTAACAATCTCAAGATAATTCCATCCCTATTGTCTTGTGTTGTGTTCTTAAAAAGAAAAGGCCTGATGATGGCTTATGTCGAGCCGAAATTTGTTGCCTAAATAAATTAAAAAAAATTATGCTGTGTACACTGCATACTGCAACATGTATACCAAAATCTGTAACAATTTGGAAAATGTTTTCATCCCACAGTAAGGGTTCTATGTAAAGTGGCAAGAAAACCCTTTCAAATCATGAGGCACAACTGTTCACCAACAAATATTAGTATGGTTCGCTAATATTACACTTGAATGTCATGAAACTCCATTACTGTAACCAGATCATCTCAGTCACTAGACAATGCCAATCAGCACTTCCCTCTCAACTTGTAGAACAATATGTGTTTATAAAATTCATTCTCCATTCCATTTCATAAAAAATTATCACTTTCTTGGTTAATGTGGAAGCCACGATATGTTAGTTGGCAAAGTGATCAAGCTATAGGCTGGACATACAAGGCACCACAGTTCAATTCCAAGCAGAGGCAAGAGTTCCCCTAAGATGGGCTTTGAGGCCCACCCAGCTCCCTGTCCAGTGGGTACCAGGGCTCTATCCCCAGGGGTGAAGCAGCCAGTGCATGAAGCCGACCACTTACCCGCATCTGTGCTCAGGTTAAAAATGAGTAGACTTTCCCATTATGTCTTCGTGGCATGCACAGGGACAGCTCTACCTTTAACTTTGTTTCCGCATTTAGACTGCCACTTTTCAAGGCATTTATTGTATATAATTTTGTCCTGTATTATGTTCACTTTCAGGCCTTAAAAGACTTTCTGCTTGTATTGTTTTACCCTAGCAACCTGTATGCCATCACAACAAACATACAAATATATCAGTCTTATACAGCATGGAATTCTGTGAAGTCTGGTTCTGAAATTGTGCTCTGTGGAGTGCAGCAGGTAAGAGTACGTCCTTTTATGTAAATATATGTACACTTCCACAAGCCTTCAGTAGGTTAAGTAACAAGCAATCAATATTCTGTTTCAATGAACTGATTCTACTATGTGCAAATTGATAGTACTTGCTGCAAATATGTAGTGTTATTAATATTTATCATGGTATATTAATTAGTTTGTAAAGATGTGAGAAGGTTTTTCTTTACAGAATGGACCTAAAAATGCCCACACATAGTAATCCAGTAAAACCGCACCCACAGAGCTCTAATCTGAAACTAAAAAGTTACCCATCATGGTTGTTTGATATGTATGTATTAAATGGCAATACATATCACCACTTAAATTTAAATCTCTGTGAAGTTCACAAGACATAAGTGAGTATGCCTCCTGTTATTTCAAGTGTGTTCGGCAACAAAATAATACAAATGGCTGTGGTGTACGTATAGGTATAGCCATCTGTCACCGCAATATCTCTCTAAATAAACAAGAATATGTTAGACATTACTTCAAACTCCACTGGGATATGTTCTTCTTCCCTCCTACCTGTCCACAGAATGTACACTTGTCTGCAAAGACTTAACATTCATCATTACTGCAAGGGAACAAAATTATTTCATTAAGGGAAATGTGTAGAATCGGTAACAGACTCTACGGACATTACATTAATGAGCAAGGCTGTGCTTACAGGTTGCTCTGGCAAGACAATGATGTTACTCCCTAAATATGCATGTGTTAAATCAGTGAATTATTATATCAAACCTCTAACTTTACACTTCCATTTATAATTTCATCCAAAGTTGCATTCATGTTTTAGAGCAAAGAATACCTTCCACTGGACATGCACAACAAATGTGAGTCATGTAGCAGTACCTTACATTCTCACAGATTTCTCTAACTAAATTTCAATTCCACAAAATGCATCTCTCCTAAATGTATTAATGTACAATTCCCTTCAAAATACAGAACAGAGGACCAGTGACATCCATCTCACTTACACATCACCAGTAACATTGTCAAAGTGGAGAAATGACAAGTAGGCCATTCATTTAGCATTGTATCAGTTTTATAGTTATGAGTGGTTTACCTGAAAACACGAAACAGCTGACATACTGCACAGGTTTTATGCTTTCCTACTTCTATGTCCTTGTACACAAGGAAATACATAGGATGTTACGCCAACAGCAATATGAGATGCTGTGCTCACACAGGTAACACAGTTCACACAGGTTAGACAGCAATATAGGATATTCTCCTCACATAGAAGAGAGATACAATGTTCTGATCATAGCGTTAAGTGACCAATGTAAGGTGTCCTGCTAACAAAGGTGACCTATCTTACTCTACACAGTGTTTTACCTATGTGGTGGACGAAGTTACCAAGAACAAAACATTCACAAGCTGCACATGAACACCTGACTTACATTTTGAGGGGGGGGGCAGCCGGGTGGGGTGGCGGACGAGGAGGAGGAGGAGGAGGAAAAAAGCTCAGAAAGTCTCTAGTGTTCTACTGTACAGATTTCCTCCAAGATAAATACCTAAACTGGTAACTAATACTACTAGTGAATGAAAAGAAGTGTATTGGACGTACGGTAGTCACCTTGCCCATTGACCAAGGTGAAGAGGACTTTGTCTTTGTCAGGTGTGGCTCCCTTCAATGTGATGGTTACAGTAGGTTCAGTTCCATTGGCTTCCATCACCCTCTTGATTGTTACCATCTGAGGTGGCTGTTGCAAGGTAGCAGAAGTTGCCTGTGTATGAGCATTTTCACCAGTAACACTAATACCTTCTGCTTTGCTGTTATTTCCCTGCTCCACCAACAAAGAATCTGCTTTCTTTGCATTCTTATTTCCTTTCCCAGAATTACTGCGACTCGACGAAGCTGTGTTAGGACCCACACCATGCGAACCAGAAGTATTGACTACAGTTATTGTAACTTCTGGTTTCTTATTCTGAAGCTCTTCAAGTCTTTGTCTCTCTGCTTCTTCCTGATCTTTCTTCTCCTTCTCCTCCAACTAGAAAAAAGCAATACACCATGAAAAATACCCAGATCACTTAAAGTTATAAACTTTCAAACCCAACCCACTTCAAGGTGTCAGAACTGAATCCAGTCAAATCCCTAATACTCACAGCTCAGTATAAAGTTGTTTTCTTTAGGGGTGCACAAATCCTGGGCACAGGTTGACTAGATTTTGTTCATAGGCACCTAATATTTGTGGTAACTCAGCATGGAACTTCCTTCATATCACGCCTCTAGCAGCTAGAATTCTGAGACAGCTCCCCAATTTTTACAAAATGCATGGACTCCAGGTTTTATAATCAACACACCTTTGAACATTTATGTCACTTAATCCACATACACAAGATATCATTAAATTTAACTGAGAGTATTTCAGACTACTATAGCTATCAAAACAACGACACTCCACAAAGCAAAACAAAATTTATGAAAATTTCAAAATTAAACACCTGGATCTTCAACCCATCAGCTGCCTGCTTCCAGCTACTTTACCAGTCTCAATTATGACCCTGGAGTCCAGCCACATCAACTAAACGGTAGCACATAAAACACATCAGTCTGTCTAGTAGTGTATGGCACATGCAACCAGTCTCTATGATGAGAACATGAAGATGAAATGTTCAAGATTAATTACCAATTATGAATACTGAAATCTCCCACAATGGTCATACAAAAGTAAAACTGCTGAATGCTTCTGAAGTGTAGACAGGCTGCTTGTAGTTCCAATAACTTGTATTGTTCAAAGCCACACACTATGCACAGAATAAAGTACAAATTCTCACACACAATAAAGCTCATACACAAATACCTTTTTCTGTTTCTGCCTGGCCTTCTTGGCAGCTTTCTTAGCATCTTTGCATTTACTTGACTGATTCCCCTCAATGAAGTCCAGCAATGCTTCTAGGTCTCTGGGATCCTTTACAGACTGTGGAAGGGAATCAGCCGAGTCCTGCTTGGCGAGAACTGGACCTGTGGTTCCTGCAGAAGGTATGGACGAGGTTCCTGCAGCAAGTGCTGTACTTGGTTTCACTAGAGTTTCTGTTGTCCCTGGTGATGGTGCTGCCCCAGCTTGAGGTACAGCAGCACTTCCTGTCCCACTGGTACCACCAGCACCAGTACCGCCAACCTTACACTTTGCTTTTTTCTTTGTAAGAAGGAGTCTTAATCGTTCTCTCATTTCTTGGTAGTTACGACTCACAGGAGCCACAGACGGCTGAAAGGAAATGAGAAAATGTTGAAACTCAAGACACCAGTATAGCATGCTAAAAAGTAATTCGAACAGTAATTAAGTGTGTTCGTAGTTTAACCCTTTGGAACGTCTGGTGGGCGCTACAGAAAACTGGCATGAGATACGTGTAAGAAAGGCCATTAAATGCCATCAGTGTAACCTGACGTTTGATGTTCTGAGCATCACACTATGATGAGTGCAAATGATGTAAGATGTCAAAAGGTTAATTTTATTTAATATTTTTGCTACCTGTTTCACCCTGATGTAATAATACATGGTTTATTATTTTAATACATGTGATAGGTTCACACAATGACTGAGGCTTCTAGTCTGAAGATGGAACATGTGTAAGAGTTGAATGCAAGGAGCAACAATGTGTATTAAATGTGTTTAGCTATATGACCACAAACGCACTGAGCACAGTGTCTGGTAGGCATCCATAAAACCATCCCTGAAACGAGCCCCTTAGAGACTTCTGCTTTAAAAATCTGGAAGAAAGCAGCAACAAGCTCCATTTGCAACTCCACACAAGAGACAGGAATGGAGAAATGTGAAACAAAAAGTGCAGAGACCTCAAAATGCGTAATTAGGAGTGGAATGAGGCAGAAAGTTTTCACACCACAGTAGAAAAAAAGAAAAAATGCCAACAAATTCTTTGAAAAGAGAATGTGAGAGTGGCTTAAAGGCATAATACACCATGTGAAAAGAATACTCTTAATTCAATTGACATTACAAGGAGTGAAAAATGGAGACATGTACAGTTCTGAGGAACTTTCCAAATACTTCTGTTACTTCCATACCACCACAATTAAATCTGACTGCACTTGTGTACGCTCACATAAAGCATAGTTATATCCTCACATGCAGACTGCAATTCCAGAATCAAAACTGCAAACTAAGCATATGTAAATACAATACTTTCCCACACAGAATAATTACATTACTTCTTATCTTTAAAACTCAATTTTTATCTAAGGCATTAATATCACACACTTCTTCTTAGCTGTGCAAAATCTCAGAAGAAAATGCTGATGTTACAATAATTTGTATATTTTATGTAACAGTTTTTCACATAAAAATGAAAGGGTTAGTTAAATAAAAAGTCACCAGATTTCTCCCTCAGTCTACATCAGCAAAATATCCGTACTGAATACAGGCGTCAACTGTCACTGTTCCAAGGAACAAAAAGTGCTCTCACCATGCCATGACCAAATACTTCACAGTAACAGCAATCACAATGACGAGAATCTCGCTGAGTTGACGTTGTAGTGGAACTCGAACGTTCTGAGCAAGTATCATCCTGACTTGATGAATCCTCCAGGTCAACGGCCTCACTGTCAGGATCTGTAAATAAACCAACATACATACTTTTCTTTGTAATTATGCAAAAGCAACAAAATACACGCATCTTTACTTATGGCCACGTGTTTTGCCTTCTTCACTACCCTGGTACTGAAACAGGTATCTCCCAAACCCAATTCCATGCTACAGTTCCAAAAACTTCACTATTAGATGCACTAACCAACAAAATGTAAACTTACAGTCAGTACACGCCACCCGCTTGATCGGTTCAATACTTCCGCCATTCCTGAGACTTTTGTGGCATGAATGAGCAGGAACCTTGGAAGCAGCAGTGCCAGATGTCGCTCGATGTGGTGTTGTACTTGTGGCAGCAGACTTGACCACATCAGGCAGGGGTTGATGACTATGGGCATGGGAGTGCCCTGGTGGGCTGGCAGTCTGTGTAGTGGAATGCCGGACTGAGGAACTCACAGAACTCACAGGATGGTGGTGACCATTTGCTGATGGCTGTTGGGAAGCAGCAACAGCAGGAATCCGTTTCATAGAGTTCTGTGTGAGCTGCTGTCGTGGTAGTGCTGACTGGGTGGACACGCTCCCAAGTGACTTCTGCTGAGCCACTCCCACATGTTGTTGCGGGTGAGTCTTGGCTTTATTAGGGCTTGTCTGTGTGGAAGCAGAACTCTGCATGTTTTGTAAGGGGACTTTCCCGTTTCCACCATGTTCCCTACAAGGAGCTCCCAGTTTTACTACAGAGTCTACTGACGTTGGAATGGTTTCCTTTGTGACAGTTGATACCATCCCAGAAAAGGACTGCTTATGTGCCTGTGGGACGGATGTGGGTGCTTTGGGTGCAAGGGGTGAGGTTCCAGGACTGGTAGTGGATTTCGGATGGTTTGGGAGAGGTGCTGCTGCAGTAGGAGGACTTGATGGCGGTGGAAGAACCTCTAGAGGCAGCAGATCAGTCACAGTTGAAACTGCAGGACTGGTTAACTGCGACTGAAGTAAATGAACTGGCTTTGTCTCAGCACCTGCTGTAAGCTGAAAGATCACATTTTATGTTAAAACAAACACAACCCTACAAAAACATTATGAACTGAAAACTTAAAGACTTCCTCACTCAAACCAGAATTACATTTGAACCTGTTTCTATAACACAAGGTAAAGTTTACAGTACATCTAAGTGCTCATATACTGCAGTAACTTTGAAATCCCCCTTTATGGAACTTAACTACACACTGCCACACCACCCTGATACAGGATACAACAGTGCTTTGTCATCTCATTATATCCACAACTTTTCTCCTTGAATGTGGCACCACAACTTATGTAAAATACGAAAATGACTCAAAATGTTGATACCATTAACGTCCCTAACCAAGGCCCTTTATAATGAAAACTGTGATTTTATCCTTTTCTATATCCTTCCCTTGTCTACAAGGCAAAAGAGGTGTGGTGGTGGTATCACCACCACCACAACAACAGACGACGACGACGACGACGACGACGACGACAACAACAACAACAACAACAACAACAACAACACAGTCAAACCTCTGTCCATTATTTCCCTATGCACTGTTTTCATGCAAGTTCATGAACGTGTAACACTTACCTGCAACTGTTATTTTCCTGCATTCATTGGTCATTTCATGTGGTCTCTTGTGAACAACAGATAGAGGTTTCACTGCATACACGTAACAAACATCAATACAAGGCAACAATACTGACAATGCACTAAATTGTTTGCCAAGTGCCATACTTCTTTGTTAAACAGCATGAGGTCAAAAGGTGCTGAATCACAAAGGAAGACATAAAGTGCAGTTATAATATCTTTGAATTGTGTATGTGGGCAATGTTTTCCCATTTAAGCGCAGCCTATTAACATTCCTTAATCACAGTAACATGTAAAATCAATCACGATTGAAAGGTGGGGCTGAAGCAGACTGCCCCTTCATGGTGGTCTCTGGATAACCAAACGATCAACACCGTAGTCACCTACAATGATATACCATCACTACTGCCATCAGCAGCAGCAGCAGGGTGCATGATGGCAGAACTGCCAACACCAGACAGTGGATGATGATGATGATGATGATGATGATGACGACGACGACGACGGTGGCGGCGGAGGAGGAGGAGAAGCAGCAGCAACAGCAGCAGCTTAAAGCCTGGCCCAGGACCTCTGTCCGATGGTGAATTTCCTTATATTTTCTTGAAAAACAAAACCTTCCATGCTGGACTGTCAAGTTGTTTGCACCTGAGCACCAGTATTCTTCATATGCTCAACATTTTATGTGAGAGATGAAGGTTTAAATCTGTTAGCAGAAGAATCTGGAAATGGATGTGCTTGAGGATTGAACTCAGCACTCAGTTGAACGACAGTCAAGTGTTATACACCAACATGACAATGTGTCCTCTGATCATAACATTCCTGTGCATAATTCCTCAAGATCCTTACCTGAAGCTGATCCTGAAGGTGAACACCAAGGCGTGAATGTTTAGATCCCAACTGTGTGAGAAGTGATGGATGAATGTTGTACAGGTGTGGGTACAGACTACTAGCATCACCACCTGTAAACATTTTCCGAAGTACGTGTTCTAAAATACAGAGTTTGAAATAACACACAAAACAAATAAACCTGCTCCATTAAAACAGGACCCAGAAAGGTGACTGCCATCTGCATGAAAACACATACAAAGTACTTCCTCCAGTCCTGTACTTAACCAACTACAACACCTCTTTATACAGTTTTGCTTGGTTCCTCCAGTCCTGTACTTAACCAACTACAGCACCTCTTTATACAGTTTTGCTTGGTTCCTCCAGTCCTGTACTTAACCAACTACAGCACCTCTTTATACAGTTTTGCTTGGAATCACGCTATATGAACACTCTACTAACAAAAATAAAGGGCAGTAGTGAACACAAACAAAGAACATCAGAACTTCATATTAACTCACAGTGTATCACATATGCTGATTAGACATGCATGCTTTAATGCTTCAACAAATTTACGTAACATTTTGCATTTTTTGTTCCTTACAAAACCAGGGTGTGATGCATATTTAGTGCCGTGGGGTTTTCAAGAAATATGGTACATACTTATGCTCATGTCCATTCTGACAGAAATTTGTGGCTGTAAGTTTGAAATACAAACATAGTATTTAATTTATTTTCCAAAATTTGTTTAAAAGCTGGCATATGTAAATCATGAGACAACATACAGTATAAAATATTAGTCTGAATTAGAGAATAGGGTAGTTTGTGGGGGTATTCAGAAGCTCACCTCCTCCAGTACCGTGAATATGTGGGTATAAATGAAAGCCCCCAGCATGCAGGTTAAGATTGACAGCTGATGCTCCTCCAGGTACACAAGTGTGACATTCATAGCTTTCCATAAGCTCCATCTGAAATAACGGCAATAATACTGCTCAGATTTCGGAGTTTATCAGAAATAGCTCCGTCACTTCAAATTGGCTGTTTTCTACAAAACTCTCAAAGGGGATGGGGGACTTCATAGCAGATTCAGGGTAGACTGTACCATCTTCTATAAGAATAGGTGACGGAAAGAGGAACATGAACATATGTGCGCTCTCTTACACACCTGCACGCACACACACAAACGTCTTCAGCAACACACGCCTGATACAGAAACACCTAACAAAAGCGAAATGGAAAGAAACATTCTTTAACTAATTGATGCACACTTTCTACCTCCTAACAATATTACCTAATCAAAATATTAACTGAAATTGACCTTGAAATTACAAATTTGGCTAATATACATTAAATTAGTGTCTCACTGTGGCAGAGCAAGGAAAATATACACTTTTACAAAACTGAAAACTTTCGTTTAGTTTCAGTGACTCACTATGGCAAATTCAAAATTCTGCAACTTTTATAATGTTGGACATAGACTTTGGTTATTTCTGCAGCCATACAACAAGTGAATCAGTCTGGAAACTCATACTGTTTACATACTCTGGAGCATGACCGTCAGAAATATTGCTATTTATCCATTTTTCCACTTATCTTGCAAATGTGTTTCATTACCAAATGACAGACGTGGAGACAAAGCACATCATACTTATGCAGTTACAAACTATGGTCAAGTTGACAACACGCTGAATCACATTTGAAACAAAAATGAACGAGACAAGCAATGTATGTATAACACAACACTGAGGGGTGTTCACATAACTACTGTTGCCATGGAAAAGCAAGAAGTGTTACATAACCTGAGTGTGTGTCTGTAGCCTTAATTATCCAACGTGCAAAGCACTCTCTCGATATTACCCCGTCACCTGTGGCCTGTCTGGCTCTACCACATTTCTCCAGATTATCGCATAATGGCCACGATTTTTGGAAAAAAGTTATTGAACACGAAATGTGTGTTCTGATTTTCTCTACAGCTTTTGTCTGAAACATTTCTCATTTTAAGAAGAGCTCAGCGAGATACTGTCATAAATGTACACAGGTCTTAATGTAAAGCACAGAGAGATGGATGGACCAACAGACAAGACATACACGATGACACTGTCGCTCTTCAAAATTTTGCACAGGCCCCTAAAAAAGTTACATACACAAACAAGAACAGAATATTACATTTATGGGCACAGAGAGAATACTTTCTTCACAGCTGTATTAAAGCCAAAGGGGCCAATACATTCACAACATTCTTATTTCCAATATGATGCTTACAGGTGTCATGAGTGGGGCAGTGCACACATGACATTCACAACTCTGCTGCTGAGCTGAAGCAAGCTCTGCTCCCTCTGAATCCCCTCCTCCAATTGCACCTTCATTCACAACATCAGGCTCTGACGGAGATTCCGGAGGCTGCTCACTGCCCTCACCCTCAACTCGGTATTCTTGTGTAACATCAACTTTATGACTGCACATATGAACAAATATAATTTTAGCTGAATGTTCACAACATGCAACACAGATGCCAATGGACCATTAATACGGCCTTCCATCATGATGTGTACCTGGTGCACATCACAGTCACAAACACAAGGATAAAATATTGTATGCTGCCATATGTTAGGTTTCCATTCTTTATTGAGTTCTTTTCAGCAACAGACACCGTTCTTCTCCCCACTGATCAACTATCCAAATGCTCCAAAAGCAGGCTAACAAAACTGAACAACACAGTAGCCAATGGCTTACATGTACATTGGAAATATTCGTGAAAGTACAGCAGAACCCAATTATAATGATATCAGTTTATATGACACCTCGCCTACAGAGGCAGATATTCTGTGGTACCAATTAATTCATCACTATTAACCATACCATTATACTCTTCAGTTTTAACAGTGCTCTTTTATAACGACACAAAATATTCAGTCCTTTTCGTGACATTATAACAGAGTTCTACTGTCATTAATCAGGAAAACCTAGAAGATTTCCTGAACATTCTTTTACAGTAGTGCTTCAATCACTCTGTTATGTAAATTAAAGAATAAGAACAGGTATACACAGATGTATACTTTAACATTCATGGTTCGGTTCAGACCACAATTGTAAGTGTCTGTCTCTCTGTGAACCATTACTACTAGAGCCAGAGAATCTTCACATACAATATGTAGAATTAAGCAAGAATATGTAGCCATTTGGAGGCACATGGTGGCGAAGTTGGTTGAGGCAGTGCTACAAGCCAGCAGGTTGGAGGTTCCATTCCTGATGGTGTCACTGGAATATTTCAATGACATAATCCTTCCGGCCACACTATGGCCCTGGGGTTGACTCAGCCTCTAACAGAAAGGAGTACCAGGAATATTTCCTGGGGCGTAAAGGCAGCCAGTGTGCATGATTGACAACCCTGCCACCTTCAAATGCCAACTGTCTTGAAATCTGGGAGACTCAACCTCTTGGAACCCTCACGGCGTGTTGAGGCCTGTAATGGCATTGCTTTTGCTATGTAGCCATTTAAGCCTATTACCTGTACAGTGGGCCTGGGGAATCTGGCGGTGTGATAAGACCACCACAGGTCAAGAGATGAGTCACGGCACATTCATCACATGGACAGCCCCTACGAGAGCTACAGCCAGGGCAATACCCTCCACTGCCTCCCGTATCATCATCAGGGCTACTATCCCTGGGACTACCAGGCCCAGGACCTGGAGTAGGGCCTCGAAGATTAGTCAGTGCCATCAGCTGCTCATCAAATTCTCGGAGGTCACTGCAAAGTGATAATCATATTTTATACACTTCACCCTCGCAATTATATGTGCAACAAGTACAGAGAATATCAGTGTGCTGTTGAAGTTTGTGATCTGATTTTAACACCCTCACTAGCTCCGTCCCTTACTGCTGCTGTAACTAGCTTTCACAGATGTCTGTGGGGCATAGGTCTTTTCTGTTCGGCATTTTACTTTTGCTTATTATCAGATGCCCCTCCCATTACAACAGAAGAGTTACAGCATTTTGAATGCCTTTTGTGTTACACCAATTCTGAATGGTTTCTACATGTACCTCAGTGACCTGTCTAGGAGTTACTTTGACTGTCACAGGCTCTCACCAAGGAAAATTATACACAGCTAGCTAAACACAGATTTTTAATGAAAATAATATTTGATAAAACAGACAAAAAATTTCAATTTCACAATCTTTTCCCCTCAACATTTTGATGCTGCAGACTCAATAAGAAAACAAACTGTTAAAACAGGGGCCACTATTTGAGAAACATCTTTAAAAAACAACTCACTGAAGACTGATGTTCATATAAATTTATAAAAAATCAGTTCCAGATCCGTGGCCTCCAATAAACTACCTTCTGATCTATCAAAGCACCCTTTTATATGCATGTGACATGTTTCAGGAGAGCACACCAGGCCAATGGAACTGGAAGATGTGGCAAACGCCACTGTCCCTTTATTCTAATAATTATAATACAAAATACATAAATACAAAGAACTATTATCATTTAAGAAGGTAAGAATAAATCTGATGTCCTTTAAACCACGTCCCAGGTGATGCCACTTGTCTGGTTAACTGTTTATGGAAAGAACTGTCATTTAAGTGTATTGCAGCAATTCATCAGTCACAACAAAATCTTTTTTATAGTTATAGTTTATAGACTTGGTGTACTTTACGATATGTTGCAGCTAACTTGGCCATTTTCAAGTAATACATGCTATGTATATGAAATATGTGAGGAAATTATCAATACAAAGTACTATAAAAGGAAATGGGATCTCCTTTCTTTCTATAGTACTCTGTTTTGATAACTTCCTCCCAAGTATTTCATACATAGCATGTATTACCTGCAGATGGCCAAGTTGGCCAAAACATGTCATAAAGTATATGAAATCTCTGACAACAACAAAAAAGTTTTTGTTGTGACTGATGGATTATTTCAGTATACTTCATGTACTGTCACAATGGGATGTTTAGAGTAAATGTCAATTGGCACTTACTGTCAGAACAATACAGAACACATAAATACACTGTGTGGCAACATGCACAATTTCCAAATGTTACAACACGTGGTATGTATAATTACTACTCGGCCTTCAACAGTTACAACCTATATTCAATAGCACTGGTACTTCTTTCATTCAAAACGTTTCCTGATGTTAGAGTGTACCACCGGCATAAAAAATTTGAACAGTTTGCAACATAGGTATAAGACTAACATTAAACAGCAGCACCCACATCATGTAATACCTTGCTGTCTTGTTCCACATTTTCTGCTGAAGAAGCTTTCGTTGTGCTTTGAACAGCTCCCAGTCTTCCCTTAGCATGCGCTGCTTTGCTTTCAGGGTAGCCTGCTCCTGACTGATGTACAAAACAGAAATGCAATTACAGTCTCAAGCAGGGTAGAAGGTGAAGCTGTCCTTGGACACATCAGGACGGTATAAGGCTAGTAGAAACACAGCTTCACTCATTCTTTACCTCAGCACTAGACAGAGATGAAAAGTTATGTTGATACCCTTGCTACTTTACCAGCAGGGAAAGAGACCCCAACACCCACTGAATAGGAGGGTGGG
The DNA here is from genome assembly GCA_013340265.1 of Coptotermes formosanus. NCBI lineage: Eukaryota > Metazoa > Arthropoda > Insecta > Blattodea > Rhinotermitidae > Coptotermes > Coptotermes formosanus. The sequence goes on along the minus strand of BLKM01000354.1, from coordinate 13,929 downwards.
TGATCTCCTGAGCAGGTCTGGATACTTTGTACAACAGACAAATATCCTGCCCCTGCTGGCAACCGAAACACGATTACTCATCAGATGTCCAGCCAATAGCTCAGTCACTGTACTAGTACACCATCCTGGCTCATCTCAAGCACAGTATTAGGTAAAAATAATTACCTAATTTATGCTGCTATGTTCATACATATCCATACGTGAATGCTTCTGTGCCAATATGCCATGAAAGCCAGATCACAACTGGAGTCCTCACTTATCAAGCTAGTTTAACCCTTTAAAGACGAAGCGTGTCTGTTTTGTATAAGGCCTCAGTGCGTACTGCGCTGTAAACACTCTACACTTCGGTTATACAAACCAGTCTCTTAATGTTTTATAAGGCAAAAGCTGCTGTTTGTTCTGAGATCCGTACAAAACACATAAACGCAATGTGGACACCACGTAGAATTTTTAATGTTAAACCTGGTCGTATGTAAAGTTACCGCTAGGCTTTAAAAGGTTAAACTACAAGAAAAATAGTTTATGTTGTTTTGTCTTCAAGTTGTGCAACAGTGACCAGCAGAAATATAACAGTTTTCACAGATACTGCATGCAGCAGTTCTACATATGAAAGAGCACTACACTTCTATACCCATCGCATGGTTATCAGTTACTTGCAGGGCTGTGGAGTCAGTACACAAAAGCTCTGACTCCAACCCCTCGATTTTTAAAACTTCCGACTCCGACTCCTCAATTTTTAAAACTCTGACTCCGACTCACACTCCTTCATAAAAGCTCAACATGTATTAACAATGGTACACCTATAAGACATTGCATCGCCACCACGTGAATCATCAGGCTACTTTTTTGACGTATAATAACCTATATTTAAGTATAAGTTTAATGGTTACTGTAGCTATCAGGGCTCTGGAGTTGGAGTATCTGGTTAAGATTTTAGACTGAGGTTGCAGTTGGAACATTTTTACCGACTCCAACTCCGACTCCACCTAAAAATTCCTTCCAACTCTGACTCCACGATTCCACAGCCCTGGTTACTTGATGAACTTAAACGTACCACATTTACTCCACTTGAAACATCTTTCTCCAAAAATTAGTGTTTGAAAACAAGGCTACATGCCTTACAAGAAAATTTCATTTCTGAACAGGCAGCTCCAGATTTTAATGTTGATAAATGGACTGCACACAGTAGAGCTCAACATACGCAGTAATGCACATACCATCTGCTCTTCTGGTTGCACACTCTTTCTGGTAGCAGATACCTGACTTTTGTGTGCATGCCTACAGTCCCATGGCAAACAGACAAATCTGGCACCTCAGTACCCAAGACAGTCGCAAGAACTGGATGTGTTATCTCATAAAAGTTAAAAGTTACTGCACATGTGTTAAGACAAGTTATGAAACTTAGACTTTCTACTATCAGTGAGAAACTTAGATGTCAAAAATTTCTGAGCACCTGACTCACTACCGTCTGTGCAAGGACTCTACTCAACACAGTATTAGCAACCACTTTCATAAACAGCACTTTCAGGACAGAAGTATCTTCCAGAAGATAACATGAAACTGGCATAAAAAACTTACTTATATTGATGAACACGTGTTTCTGTGTCCCGCCACATAGCTCCAATTAGGGTCATCTCATCATCAAATGCCAAATAGTTGTGCACCAGTTCAGAGTAGGCTTGATTCTTCCCTGGCAACATGTTGCGTAACTGGAAAGGCAGGACACGTGCCCTACATTTCATGCTATAAAACATTTACATTTGCTGTTGCTCACATTTTAGCATGCTAACATGCACGGCTAATTATTATACAAAGGGATTGTTTTTGGGTTTCAGCCTGTGATAAAACACTTTCAGGGTCCTTTTATCTTCTACAGTCACATCCAACATCTGTCAGATTTTCTAAAGAAATGTTGCAGTGTTCAGCATGACCATACAAGCAACTTCGATCATACAGCACAATACAACAGACAAAGATTGCAGAACACCTGTTCAATACACTAGTAATTCTGATTACTGCAAAATGAAGGTTGGGGGGCACAGGGAGGACTACATAATACAATGCAAGAGGAAAGAGAGGAGCGGGTTAGCTTGGTTTTAGATGGGGATTTGGAAATTGAAGGGGTTGAGGGGAAGGATAGAGGTGAACCTGCTCATTATGCCAACCTGGGGAGAATACCACTCACCTACTTCTAAACTGTAAGGAAGCAAAAAGATGGGGGGGGGGCGGGGTGGGGT
>BLKM01000352.1:532900-554465 GCA_013340265.1 Coptotermes formosanus | reverse complement strand
AAAGAGGCTCCTTTCAGCGTTGCCAAATGTAGGTCACCAAATACTACACATTAGTGGTGCTGGCATTATTAGCAGCTCATCATATATTCCACATTAGCAGGATAAAAGTTAAAGCCTAGCGGTAACTTCACACACCACGAGGTTTAACATTAAAGAATTCTACGTGGTGCCCACATTGCGTTTATGTGTTTTGTACTGATCTCAGAACAAACAGCAACTTTTGCCTTATAAAACATTAAGAGATTGGTTTTTATAACCGAAGTGGAGAGTGTTTACAGCGCGGTACGCACTGAGTCCTTATATAAAACAGATACGCTGCGTCTTTAAAGGGTTAATCGCCCAAGTCCAGGATCAGAATATATACGCAGATGAAACAGACAGTAGGAGAATGAACCATTATATGCCACGTGCAGTCTGTCGTCGTCATCATCATCATTATGTGTTCGTTCTCCAACCGGTTCTTCTTCACGTCCTGTAATCCATTTTCCTTCAGCTAATCCTTCGAAAACTGAAAGCTGTGAGTGAAAAAAGATTGGGCCCGGGTGAGGAACGGGACGTCGTTTTCTACAGGCTGACAATTTAGTGCGTCATATTCGAGCATCGACGTTATCAGAATCATATTAATGCTTTTACGCTTGGTCCGACAGTTCAAGACGGATAATGACGAAAAGAAACAAAAGCTACATGTAATGTAAAGTACATAGTATGTGAACAATAAATATTTTGTTAAATATAAGATAAAACCGTCCTCACAACTTCAGTATAGGTTGTTATTAATAAAATAAAATACAAGGCAACATGTTTCGATCACTCATGTGATGATCATCAGGTCTGAATACAACACATGATATAACAAGAATTATTGCCTATGAGATCTCATGGAGGCATTACAGTTTTGTAAAACCATTGTTTATATATGGTTAATATTTGAGTATAAGGTTAAACCATTTCATTTTATAAAATACAGCGTTACCTGTAAGATTAAAACTAATGTTTTTAGACATAAAATTAGTATGATTAAATTGGTGGCTTGGATTTTGGAGAGATATTTTTGGAGAAGATTCGATGTGTATTTTGTCAACATTTAACCTGTGATCAGCGTTCCTTATTCTCTTTCATTCGTAATATAATGACAGCGGGATGTTCCCGCCAGCGGTCGTGTCGACTTCACACAAGAAAGCAGTCGGCACGCGCACTTATACCACTCTTGCACTAAGGAAACAGTGTGTTTTCTCATTAGACTGCAACTTGTGACACGGCTCCGAGCAGACGGGGGCGCCACAATTAGCAACCAGTTCCGTAACCTAATTCAACGGACGGTTTCCACTGCGTCTCTTAAAAAAAATAGGCCTGCTGTTTTCTCTCCCCGTCAAGTAGCACTGGAGCAAGCCAACATCTCAAATAACAGATGTATACAAGTTAAAGCGAAACTCGTTCATTAAAAACTACAAACTCGCCCACAGCTGCATCGCTGCACAGCGACAGATGACGTCTCCCGCTCAGCGAGTCCCGGGTTAAGGCGAGATAGTGCGCCGTAGAGCGGACGACACCTACTGCTGCATGACAACCGACGATGACCCCCGCTTTGCAGTATTCAGTTCAGAGTTACACATAATTCTCTGTATAAAAATCAGATACCTGCACGTGTTGGTTTCCAGGGGACGTGGTTATTCCCACTGCCTGACAGATAGCGTTAAACATAAAACGTCCTGATCTTTTCACATAATGGTGACAGAGAAACTGAAGAGTGAGACAAATGACGACAGGGCGGATATATAAAGTGGATGGGAAAATATATAGGAGAAAGGAAGAAAGCAGATAAGTATATGAAAGGAAGAAAACAAATAAAGATAGGAGTAAGGAATAAATATAAAAAAACAAATTGCATTCTCCAATAAAATAAACGTACGCTTGCGCTAAAATTTCGCGCTCAAATGACGAAGATAAGTTTCAGTTGACAAGATGTATCTGATGGTTCGCCGGAGCCTTTAGGCTCCACACTACTGGAATGAAAGCGATGAAGAATAAAGACAACGGATTAAATTTTCATGAGGGAAAATTTTACGTTACCAGCCTTAAGAACAACGGCATCAGAACAACTGGTGACTGCGTACCAAATTCAATTTCACCTGCCTCAACTTCTGACAAGTCTTGGAATAATTATGCTTAAGCTCTCTCTAGAGTTCACTAATTCCTAGTTTTCACTTCGCTCTAGTAGGATTAGTGAGTTCAAATCTGTCGTTCCGAGAATTTCCCTTTTTTTTAACCCTCCAAAGCAAGAAGACGAGAGAGAGGAAAGACCGTGGGACAAAGCAGAGTGACGGCTTCATGTATCGCATCGGTGCGTCAAATGTATCCAGGGCTTGCTCACTGTCCCAATTTTGTTAATTCGCTCTCAGTCGTATGCTAGCATTCGTGGACCTCTGTGTGACGTCGGGCTCCTTTACTAGAAATAATTACCTAAGATACGGGCCACGGAATTCTTAATACAGACGTAATCTGTATAACATGGCAGCCACTTTAATTAGCGCTTTTAATGAATTTAAATAAGGATAACAATCACACTGTGTCATCTTGGAATCTGAGAACATTCTCAGTACTTGCTTGAAGATAGGGTGAAACTAAGAAAACAGATGTCGAAAAGGAAACCTGATACTGAAGGTTATCTACATAGCACATAAAGAATCAATTTTAGCCCATTAAAGACGAAACGTATCTGTTTTATATAAGGACTCAGTGCGTACCGCGCTGTAAACACTCTCCACTTCGGTTATAAAAACCAGTCTCTTAATGTTTTATAAGGCAAAAGTTGCTGTTTGTTCTGAGATCCGTACAAAACACATAAACGCAATGTGGGCACCACTTAGAATTTTTTAATGTTAAACCTGGTGATATGTAAAGTTACCGCTAGGCTTTAAAAGGTTAAAGGTTGTCATCCCGTTGTAGTGTTGATAGAGAATCAAGGCAAAATCCGTCCAAACACAACTACTTTCATTACTTACAGAGCAATGCGTCCAAGACCTACTTGCAGTGTGTAGATGCAGGATAGCAGCCCGGACAAATGCAATAGCAAGTTACACACTGTACATCGTTTAACATATAGTTGGAACGATTCTCCGACTTATCAAATTTGTGAAAATGCTATGACAACCTGTAGCAACGAAAGAGGCTCATGCTGGTACAGGGCACGGTAACAGCGTGGCGAATTTTCTCCACACGCCTATTAATTTACAATTTTAACCGTAACATTTGTAACACTTTTATTGCATTTTACAGATTTTTATCTATTTCTCAGTATACTTTACATAATTATGAACATGAAGATGTACTAAACGGACGAAATACGTTGTTCTGTAAATAAATGAACGTAGCTGTGTTTGGGTGGATTGTATCTTGATTCTCTATAAAGATTCAGTTTCTACCGAACCTAAGTCATGACGTTTGTATTATAAATACATACAGACTAAAGCTGTATAGCGAAATAATCGCGGTTTATTTGTTAAGAGCCATAAGAAAAACATAAATACACGGTATGTAGCGTATAACATTTAGAGTTCTGTGACGTGAGGACAAGTGGCAATTACGGAAACCTAACTGAGTTCAAAAAAAAAACTGCTCCCTACTTCAGATACAGTAGCACGCACACTGTGTGTCCGCAACAAAAAACTCCTAGGGAATGGCTGACTGGTGCTTAATGTCGTTCTCGCGATCGCATGAAACGCCTAAGTACACACTGTGTATAAAATGCATAGTTTCTGGTGTCAAATCAGGTGCCACACACACTTCATATCCTGTTTTAAAACACCGACGCCCCAAATGTGTAGAAGTTGCATATGGAGTATCATCATCATCATCATCATCATCATCATCATCATCATCATCATCATCATCATCATGAACTGTGCAGTATTAGGCGTAGTGCCTGTTCTTTATCCCTCGAGGTGAAGCTGGTCCTGCCATCTTTTCCTTGGGCGTCCTATGTTTCTCTTCCCTTTTGGCCTATATTTCAGTGCCTGTTTGGGTATTCTGTCTGTACTCATTCTCTCTGCGTGCTGTAGCCACTCTCGTTGGTACTGTTTTATTTCCAGAACAAAGTTCTGCACCCCAAGTTTCTCCACACTGATTGATTTCTCTCCTTGTCTAACTTAGTAATTCCTAACAAATATCTTAAAAATTTCATTTGTGCTGCTTCCAGTCTTTGTTCATCTCGTTTCTTCAGCACCCAGGCTTCACTGCCGAACTTTAAGGCTGCTTTAGCTGTGATATTGTGGATTCTTAGTTTTGTTTCTTTAGTTATTTGTTTTCCAAAATGTCTTCGTATAATGCCATTTATTTTGTTATATGTTTGTATCTTATCCTCTAAATCACTTTTGTAATCCGACATAAGGTACCCTAGGTATTTAAACTCTGATACCTGTTCAATGGGATTGCATATGGAGTAATGATATGAAATACATAATCACCATTATCACCACCACTAAGCAGGAAATTGTCATATGCAAACCTTGTGGAAATAGTTGGACAATTTGGGATTTAAGGGAAACATTTAAATTTACTTTTAAGGCAGGCAAATTCCATGTGAGAATTTCCAAAGTGGCCGTTTGCTACTTACTGCCAGCTGATTCACTGACAGCTTGCAAAGCGCAATATACATTAGTTTGCTCAGGAAGATAGTTCGGTCGTGGAAGGAGGAGTTACCAGGGTAGTGGAGACAACTACATAACGACGAGCTTATCATCTGCACTCCTCACCGAATATAACTCGGGTGATCAAAAATAATGAGCTGGGCGGGGCATGTAGCATGTATGGGTGCGTGAGAGGTACATACAGGATTTTGGTGGAGAGACCTGAGTGAAGGAGACCACTTGGAAGGCCCAAGCATAGATGGGAGTATAATATTAAAACGTATCTTCAAGAAGTCGGATGGGGAGGCTTGGACTAGACTGATCTGGCTCAGAATATGGGCAGGTGGCGGGCTCTTGTGAATGCGGTAATGAACCTTCGGGTTCCATAAAATGCGGGGAGCGTTTTGACTAGCTGAGGACACGTTAGCTTCTCTAAAAGGACTCTGCTCCACGGAATTAGTAAGATTACCTCATATCGTACATACACACACATAGCCTGCTTCCAATCACTGAAGAGTAAACAGCAGGCAACATTCTTAAACCCTGCAAACAGTCACGGAGATGCCACTGTCGCCAGGAGTAGAGCTGGACGCTGAACAAAACTTGCAAATTGCCAGGACAAGGGAACAGTGGCCTTCGCGATGAGCGACGCAGCTGCAGGCTCGACACTCATGCACGTGCAAAGTACCTATCACATCATTAGCCGCCATCGACCTGTCAAGTACATGAAGCAGCCGACAATCAATGGAGGTCGCGTGAACGGCATCATTCATCAACGGGATTGTTCAAAATTCTGTTCACGGTTTTTTTTTTCCACGTCATTTGACACCAGAACACTAAGTTCAGAGAAAGGACGTTGTTTCAGAGTTGCTGACACGAAATAGGGGAGGCGATGATCCTTGTGTTCTCACATACGAAAGAGTTCATTATAGATCGCACAACGAAGAAATGAACAGCCGTCAGTTCCGATGCGTATGTCGCTAATCTGCAGACACTCAACTACCATATTAACCTTTTAAAGCCTAGCGGTGACTTTACGTACCACCAGGTTTAACATTAAAAAATTCTACGTGGTGCCCACATTGCGTTTATGTGTTTTGTACGGACCTCAGAACAAACAGCAACTTTTGCCTTATACAGCATCAAGTGATTGGTCTGTTATAATGGAGGTGTAGAGCGTTTTCTGCGCGGTACGGACTGAGTCATACAAAACAGATCACGTTTTGTCTTTAGAGAGTAAAACGGGTTGGGCAGCGCACGGCGACGCACCAGTCTGTGAACACCGGAAGTAATTACAGTATTTCCCTGGAGTGTGTTTCAGTGTACAGCCCGCCTAACGAGCTTTCCTTTCTCACCATTTCGGCCCACTGAGGATGTCACTCCTGGGCCAAAGTTAGCAACAACGACTGCACAAGTAAACACGTAACTCCGACAAACTACAGGAAACTTACACTAATTAGAAAAACAGGGCCTTTTTAAAGGACTTACCGGTACAGGAATGGTGGAGACTGTGTATAAAAATTACATATCTAAATAAGGTATAGAAGAAGCCTACCTGATCACGAAATCCCAGGTTTCTCGTAAATTTCTACCGGCAAAGAAAATGGGAAAGACACTGGTGTAAATCATGTAGCCACTCTACAATTTGCTCTGCTGGACGTGTACCAAACCCAGCCTTAAATGAATAAAGTACAGAAGTCTACACAGTAGCATGTTTGAGGCTTTCGCAGCGGTAATCAGTCATTGCGCACGTGAAGCCGTACTGTGTGACTGAAGAACATGCAACTTCCCGATTTCGGGACAGAACTCATCTGTATTGTGTTTCTGTATTTAACCCTTTAAAGACGAAGCGTATCTGTTTTATATAAGGACTCAGTGCGTACTGCGCTGTAAACACTCTCCACTTCGGTTATAAAAAACAGCCTCTTAATGTTTTATAAGGCAAAAGTTGCTGTTTGTTCTGAGATTCGTAAAAAACACATAAACGCAATGTGGGCACCGCGTAGAATTTTTTAATGTTAAACCTGGTCGTACGTAAAGTTACCGCTAGGCTTTAAAAAGTTAATAAGCCGTCCATATGCATTACTAAAACGTCGTATATCTAACCAAGTATCGGAGATGTAAGAGTCATTTATTCAAATGTGTCTGGCAGTTCCAGTTTTCACGTAAATTGACCCACAATGCCGTGTACTTCACTTAAGGTCATAAACAGACTCTTTTTATTACGCCATAAACCGTGAACAATATTTAAAAACCCGATAACAATCAAGAAAAATTTTAGCCGTTGGCAATACTGTATGTATATAGCACTGCATTATGGAGCAGTCTGGCGTCTAGTGGTTATATGATAGAATACACAAAACATCACACATTCAACTATAATGCATAACTGTACTGCCGTAGTTGAGGAACACTTCAACAACAGTTCAGTTTTTATTGTGTTAAAATTTACTCAATCTCTTATCGCAGCTCTGTGCATTTTTCCACTTCATGCTGCATGCCTTCCTTTCCGCTCTACAGCGCTACCAACTCTATGCTAGTCGCCGACCTGTGATCATCTTCAAAGGCGAGAGAATTTCGTGTACAGCCAACGCTACAAAGAAATAACCTGTTACAGTAGCAATGTGATTAAATTCTTTTCTTTGAAATGGCATGAATTCTCTTCTAATTGAAGAAGATTTAAGGAACTCTTTCGCGGATAAGTGGCATATATTCCGTCAGCAGAGTGATGAAAACACAAGTTGCTACGTCTACCCAGTGCTATACCTCAGGTTTCCGTTTTTCCGGGAGAACACCCTACGCCGTATCCCAGGAAAATGAAAACAAAAGTAATCAAAACTGGATACTATCCTTTTGCAGGGTGGCGATATACGGCTTTATTTCATCAGTGTGTTAATTACAGTATATCGTAGGTGTTTGGAGCTTGGCATTGCACCGTACGGGGATGAAATAGACACATTGCGTCTGTGAACAGCGAGCTGAGAAGAATATGTGGAGCTGAGAGCAAGCACGAAGTAGGAGGACAAAGGAAACACGACAAGAAGCAATGCTGCAACATAAACTACACAAAAGACATTAACAGAATGTTGCAACTCTTGTCTCTTTTTCTCTATTGGAGTAGACCATTTCACATATTAAGAGAAGAATATAGACTGCACGTGTTTGTAACACAGCGCTGACGAAAATATTGCAGTCCTTCCCTCTTCTACCTACTTGTTCACAGTACGTGTAGAGGGTTTATGATTTTCACTTGATCACACTCAAACACACACCAGAGCCGGTAGGACTCCTCTGGACGAGGAATCGGCCCGTCGCAGAGACCTCTACCTGACAACACAAACACTGTACAAGAGACAAACATTCATTCCCCCGGTGGGATTCGAACCCACGATCCCAGCAAGCGCTCGGCCGCAGACCTACGCCTTAGACAGCGCGGCCACTGGGATCGGCATGATAATCATGTGAGGTATACATTTTGTTATATCTCGCCTGCACACCTCAACACGCCTGTAATAAGCACAGAAGTGCTGTTTCGGAAGATGGAACCTTCCGGAAATGTCAGTAGAGATTCAGCCAATCAACGGGCCTCACAGCCTCACGTCAGCACTTTCCTTTCCAGTGGCGCAACAGTCAAAATCGGGCATAGGCCGCCGCCTTTTGGATGTTTCTAGATCACGCTCAGACACACCACAGTCGGTAGGACTCCTCTGGACGAGGGATCGGCCCGTCGCAGAGACATCTGCCTGACAACACACAATACTTCCAAGAGACAAACATCCATGCCCCCGGTGGGATTCGAACCCGCAATCCCAGCAAGCGCTCGGCCACAGACCTACGCCTTAGACTGCGCGGCCAATGGGATCGCGATGAGGGAAACATACGGACCTGAAAGGAAGCAGGGAGGAGTAGCAGAAGGATGCTGGGAACTTTGTGAGTAATGATGTAAGGTATACTCCACATAAGATATGTACACGGTGAGAAAATCAGGACGCACATGTTGGTAGACATGTAGCGCACATAGAAAATGTGAAAACAAAATTTTTGTGAGAGAAATGAATGGAAGAGTTATATAAAGACGTAAAATTATATATAAGGATAACACAACAAGAAAATGTACGTAAAAAGCTACATTGTGGCACGTTCGCGTAAATACTGTTGCCACGAAAACGCAACAATACGATGCCTTTTTATTGTCCTTTGCGTAGATGTAGCTGTCAACAATATACAAGTGCTCATTGTTGCCATGGAAATGCAAAAATGGGTTCCCTTCACACTGTCGTCACGCTACAAAATATTTCGTACTGCTGTTAACAATAAGTATTACATATTCTGAGCGTGTGTCTGCAGCCTTAGTTATCCAGCATGCAAAGCGCATGCGCCGTATTATATGGCTATCCTGTGGCCTGTCTGGCTGTACCATATTTTTCCACATTATCTCACAAACGGCACGATTTTCGAAAAAAAAAAATGTTGAATATAAAGTGTGTATTTTGATTTTCTCTACAACATTTTTTTTCTGAAACATTTCTTCTTCTAAGAATTCAGCGAGATATTATCATAAATTTACATGTATCTTCATATAAAGTACCCGTTATTTTTGTCACATTTTAATCAAACTTGAATTTTTGGGGAAGATTTTCGAAAAATTCTCAAATATAAAATCTCATGAAAATCCGTCCAGTAGGAGCAGTGTTGTTCCATACGAACGGACGGACGGACGGACAGAGATATAAAAAAGCTAGTAGTCACGTTTCGCACTTTTACGAAAGCGCTTAAACAGTGATATGAGACAAACAGGTTAGGGCACTGCACTGGATTTACCCGCAGGAACACGCGGCCAATGCAGCATACACACCATACGCCTGCAGCAGGTGCAGCCTTCACATCAGTTCAAATTGATGCCGCGAGCTCATTAGCTTGTGTCGCCACGTGTACTAACACAATCTCCCACGTAATAGACACTTGATCCGTAGTGATTATCAAGTAATTCTCTGTTTGCAATTAGACGGATAAGCTACAACTGAATTTCTTTAATTTCGTCCAAAACCATGAGAATTACGAATAAAATGTACTGGCTATAAAATGTGTCCGTTATATTCCTATGCAATTGTTGTCCAAAACACTTTTCTGTCCGATAAATGCGTGTAGGTCTTCACGTAAAATGGTCATTAGACTTGTCCGGTTTTAACCAAACCGCAATATGGCGACAGGTTTCAGTGAAACATCCAACTGTAAAGTCTCATTAACAATCCGCAGCTATATTATACGCGGAAAACGGACGGAGAGACATAACGCAGTTAAATGGCACAATATTCAACCTTGTTATGAAGACATAAAAACGTTAAAATACCAAACACATTATAACACACTGCCAGCATGACTGTGCCCATTTTTACAGATGCTTTACTGTGTTTGCAGCAGACCGGTTGAAAACAATAAATCAATTTCAAATTTTTATACACAATTTTCAAAATCCATTTTCTTGTTCGTATGCATGACAGTGTAACTAAAAACGACAAACTTTTGTTTTATAATTAAATTCTTCATAAAGCAAAACACCTCTTAATGCCAAATTAAACACTTTAAGCAATATTTGATCATGCTCACGTCATTTCTACATATGCTCTGGATAGTAAACACTAGCACCACGTTTTCGGCTATTAGAACGACACATATCAATGCCAGGTATTTACATTATGAGGCGAATATAGTTAACATAGGTGTCATTTTCCTTCTTAGACGTTTCGAAATTATTTGAGTCTTAAAGCAACAAAACCTCTTCGTCTAACCACAAATTCTTGTCAACTTCTACCCATGTTCTTTCTCCATTTTGTGTGACGTCCTTCCAAATATATTCCTTTCCTCTTGTTTTTGGTCTTCCCGTTGTTCCTTTTCCTCTTGGTTTCAAGTAAAAAAACATTATTTATGACACGACCCTTGCTCCGCTTTGCAAGTTCACACCACCTTATACTGGTATCTATTAACAATCCACTTTTGAATTTTCTTATCTTTTTTATTTGTTCATCTCTTTCTTCTGTTATTACTGTCTATAGTTCTTACAAATCTGATCTCGGATGCCTACTTCCATTTGTCTTGTCCCAACTCTATTTTTCTGCTTCATGTATTAACCCTTTAAAGACGAAGCGTATCTGTTTTACATAAGGACTCAGTGCGTACCGCGCTGTAAACACTCTCCACTTCGGTTATAAAAACCAATCTCTTAATGTTTTATAAGGCAAAAGTTGCTGTTTGTTCTGAGATCCGTACAGAACACACAAACGCAATGTGGGCACCACGTAGAATTTTTCAATGTTAAACCTGGTGGTATGTAAAGTTACCGCTAGGCTTTAAAAGGTTAATGATACAGCACCCGGCAAGGGCTAACTAATTAACCAACTAACCCCACAAAGCAGAGTCGCCTTGAGAAGCTAAGTGTTTCTCAGTTACTTAAGAAATTTTATGGAACCTGAAGTTTCATCACCGTCTTCACAACAGCCCACAACTTGTCCCTGTCCAGTGCCAGATCACTCCAATCAATGTTATATCATCCTATTTTTACGATCTATTTTAATATCTTCCTCCCATCTGAGTCTAGGTCTTCTAAGTAACATATTTCTCTCACTTCCCCACCATAAACTTGTATGTATATATATTTCTCTTCTGTCCCATTCGTGCCACATGCGCCGCCCATCTCATTCTCCTCGATTTCATCACCGGAATACTGTTTGGTGCAGAATATAGATCTTGAAGCTCCTCATCACCCACTTTTCTCCAATCTGCTGTTGCTCCCTCCCCCTTCATTCCAAACGCCTTCCTTAGCACCCAATTCATGAACACACGCAGCCTGTATTGTTCCCTTAACCTAAGCCTTCCCTGTTCTCTGAGGTGTCGAGAATCAGGCTGCCATACAATGGGTGCTGTGGGAACTATCCCTGGGGTTAAAGCGATGACAGAAGCATGGATCTGTCCACTCATCTCCACTTAATGCCTAAGTCAAAGCTAATGTTAACGTGAACTCTATTTATACGTTCAGTCCGTACCGCGCAGTAAGCACTCTCCTTCTCAGTTATCAGACAAATACGTCGGAAAGCAGAATGGGAATACTGTCACACAAATAGAAGAAAGACAAAAGTGGGAAACCAACGTATGCTACAGCCACATAGTGCCACTCGACCCTCACCTTCACTTCGACCAAAGCGATTATGAATGACGTAACAACAGCAAGACGACTGTGAAATACGCCAGTTTATAATAAAAAATTTAGGTTAATCAATAATATATTTTAAAGAATTTTACCTGCCTAATCTTACATACTTTTTATTCAAAGAATACGTCTTTTTGTTTTATTGCAATACTGTTTGGTTGTTAATTGACACGTGTGAGATCTCGCAACAAAGCATGTAGTCTACATTGTACCAAATGTTGCTAGTTAACATACCTGAAGATGGTCTATTAGATCGAAATATGTCGTGTGTAACAAAGTCAATACGTATATAAACAAATATACTGAATGTATCTTACGCCATTCTGACTTAGTTACTTTTTACAACACGTTAGTGCTGTTTGGGAAAAATAACTGTTTGTTCAGAGAATCATGGAAGTACGAGTACATAAATGCACTCGGGCGGCCGCGGTGGAGCAGTTGGTTGAGGCACTGCGCTACAAACCGGCAGGTCGCGGGTTCGATTCCCAATGGTGTCATTGGAATTTTTCATTGACATAATCCTTCCGGTCGCACTATGGCCCTGGGGTCGACTCAGCCTCTAACAGAAATGAGTACCTGGAATATTTCCTGGGGGGTAAACGCGGCCGGTGCGTAGGGCTGACAACCTTACCACCTTCATGTGCCGATTGTCTTCAGATCTGTGATCCTCAACCTCCTGGAACCCTGTCCAGGCCTGTAATGGGACTGCTTTAACTTTATCTTTACATAAATGCACGCACTCTACGGGCAGAATATAGAATTCCCAATCATTGAAACTAGGGGTACACAAAGTAACCACTCGGCCTTTAAGGGCAAATATAAACTACTATATTCCGCATTTAGAAAACTTCAGTTCAACACGTCCTCTACACATATACCGAGGGATGTAACGAAAAGAAAATAACGTAGTTTCTTCTGGAAACTTTTTTCGTGAAAATTTCAAACAGTGCTTGGACAGAATTTGGTTAGATTCGTTGCAAATATCGCTGCTGTTTATGGCCACGTAGCAACAGTACTCGATGTCACAAGCTTTCCACTTTGTATTAATTACGTAGAGATATTCCTAAAACAAATTTGTGCCGTAATGAAATTATTCTGGAAATGGATGAGCACAATTAAATAACAGAACAGAAAATTAAGTTCGACAAAGTTTTCTTGGATACCAGACTCCATAATTACTTTGTCAGAACATATCCAAAATGTGAATTTAACTGTGCACGATACAGACAAATAACAAAGCAGGGGTGCACATATCCCGAGTGCCAGGTCGCCGTGGCGACTCAATTTTCTTACGGTGGCGACTACTACTGTGGATCTTCAGTATGGAATATGGTTTATGTCGCCCTTTTGGCGCCTAGAATTTTAATTTGACTCCTCCACATTTTTTGAAATTTGTGCATCCTTTCTGCAACCAATGTATCAGCCACACCGGATGAATAATGAATGTCGGTCTCCGAAAATACGTTAGTGGTTTAGTGACTGGCGAAAAAAGTGCACTCACATTCACCATGTGGTTTACTGTTTTATGAACAGCGTATAGTGGTTTTGGAAAGTCCTTATACACTTGAGTAAACCCACGACGCAAGTTCCCGGAGCCGGCAGAGCGCCGTCTGTATACTGACTTGGTTTACGGGCTGCATAATGCGGGGTTCGAATCCCACACGTTCGCGTAACCACTGTTACCACGGAAAAGCGATAAGTAATTCATATTCTGATTGTGTACGCAGCCATAGATACCCAGCATGCAAAGCGCATGCGCCGTATTATATTGTCATCTGTGGCCTGTCTGGCTGTACCATATTTTTCCACATTATCTCATAAACGGCACATTTTTCGGGAAAAAAGTTATTGAACATAAAATGTGTGTTTTGATTTTCTCTACAACTTTTGTCTGAAACATTTCTCATTCTAAGAAGAATTCAGCGAGATATTATCATAAATGTACATAGGTCCTCATGCGAAGTACCCGTTATTCTTGTCAGATTTTAATGTAATTTGAATTTTCTTGATAGATTTTAGAAAAAATTCTCAAATGTTAGATTTCATAAAATTTCGTCTAGTAGGAGCGGAGTTGTTCTGTGCGGACGGACACATGGGTAGACAGACAGAGACAGACAGACGGGGACAGACAGACAGACAGACAGACAGACAGACAGAGAGACATTACGAAGCTAATAATCGCTTTTCGCAATTCTGCCAACACGCCTACAGAACAGCTGCCACTGAGGGCCTGTTGCTCTATTTTCCTATCCAATCAACGCAACGGGATGTCCCATCCCAAGACTTTATTGGTAGCAAATTAGAATTGATTGAGAATCAGACGCTGGCGTATTGCCAGCTAAGATCTGGGTGAATTCTATGTCGTTAAACAAAATGACACGAAGAAAAATGAAGTCACTGTAAAGCAGTTAGCTATTACTCGTACATGTGATAGTAATCCTTGTAAAATAAATATGTTGTGAAACGAACAACATAGGCAACGTAAGTACGAATTAACACTGTGGCGCGTTTGCGTAACCACTATTCAATGGAAACACAACAGTGCATTCTGTGTGTATTGTTGAGCTGCATTTCACTGTTAACCATATAAAAATACTCAATGTTGCTAACAGTGTAGAGTTTATGTTGCCGGCAAAAATACAACGTGCTTAGGTTTACATGTGAACAGCCCGGCTTTACGCGCTAACAAATTCGTGCATGCGTGCTTAGCCTTCACATGGAATACGAAGATTTTTTACTCACAAATGCGGCCCACAGCGCGGAAGGAAGAAAGTAAATATATAATGATGGTCAGTTTGAATACGCATATGTGCAAAGCCACACACACGCACGTACCATCTATGTATGTATGTTACGTCAGCAACAGATCCCCTTCAAAATAGGATTCCAGCAGCCCTGGAGAGACTGTGAACTGAAACACCATTACTTACGAGAGACGGGGGGGGGGGGGGGGGAAGGAGCTTAAAAGTTGGATAAACAGAAGGAAAAAGAAAACGTAGCAGAGCACCAGTGTTCAAAACTACCAATTTACATGCAGAAGCAGGCAAGAACGCGTCCCAGCTCTGTGTCTCCTGCAGAACAATCTACGAAACGACGCCTCTGACCTGCAGAGTTCTTGGCGCGTTCGTAACGAAATTTATAAACTCATCCCTTTATTTTTCCCTTTGTCTCTCTGTATGCAACAATTCCAAAAACTGATGAAATTTCCATAAAATTTTGATATTGCAGGAATTTTAATGTAAATTAACGAAACATTCCAATTTATTTCACGTGGGACAAAAACAACAGGTATCTCTTGCGCATGCGTGATTCTTAGACTGCTTAACCTTTGAAGATGGGGCCGATAAGTTGTCCCGCACATCGGTAATAAACTACCACTCTGTGTCGCGTAAAATACCAAAAGAGGGCAGATCTCTCACGTAACTTGTTAAATGCTTGTAAAGTAACAAATATTTCGACCAAATAAAATAATATTCACCAACTAATGCACCAAAATACATACAATATTTATTCGTAAACACTCCTACATGTTTCGACCCTGCTGGGTCATCTTCAGGGAGAATAGTCTGTTACACTGTTGGATGCACTTATACAGTTAATGTGAGAATGTGCCTTTGCGGGAGAAAATGCACCTTTGCTTTCAGAAAAGGCGCATTCTCACTCATCTGTATAAGTGCATCCAACAGCGTAACAGACTATTCTCCCTGAAGATGACCCAGCAGGGTCGAAACATGTAGGAAGTTTTTACGAATAAAGATTGTATGTATTTTGGTGCATTAGTTGGTGAATATTATTTTATATGATACAGTGCACGGATATGGAACATATTAAATTTCGACCAAAGTTCATTGGGAAAAATTGAAAGTAACGTCTTACGATGGGATTTCCCATTGCGTTGATTAAATAGGCAGGCAGAACAGCACACCTTCAATGACAGCTACTCTTTAAGCGATTTCGTAAAATCGCGAAAAACGACTACTAGCTTCGTCATGTTTGTCTGTCTATTTATCCCCATGGAACAAACCCGTTCCCGCTAAAAGTATTTGTATGATATTTTATATTTTAGGATTTTTCGAAAATCTCTCGACAAAATTCAAATTTCATTAAAATCTGACACGAATAACGGGTGCCTTACACGAAGACGTACGTACATTTATGATAATGTCTTGCTGAATTCTTCTTAGAATGAAAAATGTTTCAAACAAAAGTTGTAGAGAAAATCAAAACACACATTTTTTGTTCAATAACTTTTTTCAGAAAATCGTGTCGTTTATGAGATAAGGTGAAAAAATATGGTACAGCCAGACAGGCCACAGATGGCAATACAGCGCATGCGCATTGCAAACTGGATAACTAAGGCTACAGACACACACTCAGAATATGTAATACTTATTGCTTTTCCACGACAAAAATGGTTAAGGGAAGGCGCCTCAATGTTACACCATACGTACTTTGCCTGTCGTGTTACAAAATGAATGTTTAATATCTAGAACACGCTACACATGTCACTTAGCACAGCGCCACCGACAGGCATGAGTATCAAAGTACGAGAGAAACAAGTGCTGCATACACAGAAAAACATTACCAATTAAAACGGACTGGGATTTCAAACTTACAGTATTTTCGTAAAACAGCCAATATCAATTTAAAAGTTAAAATATCCGGAAATAAGAACGATAGCCTACATTAAAGCCATGTTGAAATAACACTTATTCGCCCCCTTTTATAAGATCGTTGAAGTTTCAGTCGATCACAACTTAAATTTAATTACAGCTACATGTTTCGGCTTCTAAAATAATACATCATCAGTCTCTATAAAAAGATAAAGTTTCAAATGTACAATATACAACGCACAATACACATTGCGTATTGTATATTGAAACTTTTTATTCTCTTTGTGTAGCCTAACGACGGCTTGTAAAAGCCGAAACATGTAGCTGTGGTTAAATATAAGTTGTGTGCGCGACTGATAATCTACTGGTTTTAGCACTATATATACATAGTCTATATATACGAGTATATGAATAAAGGGTACGTATCTTCTCAGTGCAGAGTAATTTTTCTTCTTAAGCTTTTCGCTTTATTAACCAAAATTATTTCTGGGTTCTTATGTCATAACACGTGTCTGGAGAAGAGTCAGACGGATCTTTCTCTTTTAAATTTTAGGAGGATCTTTAGTCCTCCGCCCCGCCTGCTTTACCCTATTTATGATGCAACATCAAATATAAGAGTTCATAAATTTAAGAACCCAGAGGTAAAGACAGGACGAAAGCTGCCAATTCTGCGTCAGCGTTTCCTAAACTATTTATACATGCAATATTTTGATTCCCGCAGCGAGTACAATTCCAATATCCGTTCGTCAGGGATATACCGCCGCGTTACTGGGTGACTGGTGTCCGACGTTTCTAGACGTGTTGAGACTCGCTTCCAAGTGTGGAAAATTCTTTTTTTTTTTTTTGCAATGGAGTTTTCGGCCTTTGAAAATAAGACCACTGCGCTCTCTCCAAACGCCGGGCAACCATAACCTGTGGCTCGACGTCACATCACAGAAGAACGCAGACATCTTCTTTATACACACTTTCCAGTTATTTATGCATAAATGGGGGTGCCTTTATGTTACTGCGCACGCTGCTGAACAACAGGACACCTCTTGCAGTGGTTTTCAAAGTTTCTGACGTCTCGGACCCATTAAAAAGTTTCACTAATTCTGCAGAACCCCTCCACAAAATTCTCAAATCACCCATCCCTAAGGCACAAAACACTTAAAGTTTTTAGTAGTTACAAAGATAAAATATCTGTAGACTCTAAAAACTTTACCAAGTCAACACAAACACTACTTACAGCCTTCTTAACGATAATGATTATAAAAATAAGTACTGGGAAAAACGTAAAAGAAGAATAATTTGAGGTGCTGCCCAATGTAAGTACGCCTAGGTGCAAATTACAGTCCCGTATTTGGCAAACACTACTTTATGCCATTATTCCAGACAAAAAGATTTTGTAAAATATTAAAAATACAGTCGAACCCGGTTATAAGGACATCGGTTTATGCGACACCTCGCCTATAACGTCAGATTTTCTATAATACCAATTAATTCCTCACAGTTAACCATAACATTATAGTCCTCGGTTATAATAACATTCGTTTATAACGACACAAATTATTCAGTTCCCTTCATGACGTTATAACCGAGTTCAACTGCATGAAGGCCTAATACAATATTTTTGCACCCTTCTGCTTCATAAGAGGAAGACAAAAGTAATCTCGTGCACCTCTTTGCCAGCAACCACAGTTTGAGAACCTCTGCCTTTGGAGGGCCGTAACTGCCATTTGTCACTATCCGGTGGAATGTAACCATGAAAATCTACGCTCTTGGTCCACGTTTCTAGCTGCTTTCTTTGTAACGGTGAACCTGAAGCTTCAACTTATTCTAATACCTTACTTTATCGACATTTCTACGCTACGTTCCTTTCTCCACACAACATAAAAAAACATCAAATACCGGAGGTTTTTCTAGAATGATGCAATGATACTGCCAGTCTGTCGTGTAAAGAGTAACATCTATATGCAGACACCGGTCTTATAATACGAGGCTAGAAGTGAGAATATCATAGGGGAAGTGGTAGCTTCCGTTCTCAAAATGAGGGCAATATCAGACGATACCAGCACTTGTAGCGGCATATGAATGACAGTGGAATGTCGACAGAGAGGTGCAGCCGCAACAGGCCTGCGACACTTCCCCAGTTCCCCAGGATTATATCATAAACAACCTCCTATCACAACGTTACAGATGACAGTACGAAGAGCAAGGAGTTGGTCAGTTATCTTACAAAGACTTGGCTGCATGATGCACGGACCGCTGCAGTGTTACCAAAGCAAAGTGTCTATTTTATTAAACATCACAAGCTAACATTTAAAGCTCTGAAATTTTCCCACACAGTATTATCCCCACTTATATTATATTATTATATATATTATATTTATATTATATATAATATAATATACATTATATATTATATATTATATTGTATATATTTATATTATATATTATTATATATTTATATTTATATTGTATATTTATATTATAATTATCCCAAATAAGGGTTTTTTTGGCAGATAGCAGCACAGAAAAGCATGGGTCGATGTGTTCACTCTTCTGGTATGTTACGCAGCGCATATGGGTAGGTGGTTACCGACGTTTCGGAACAACCTGTAGATATAATCTTCAAGATGGGACCGATAGGTTGTCCCGAAACGTCGGTAACAAACTACCAATAAACGCTGCGTAACATGCCAGATGTGCGATCTCACATCGCGGCGGAAGCCGAAAGCACGCAAGTATTACGTCGCCTTATGAACGAGCGCTTAGGCTGATCTCTGACTTCCGCCGCAATGCTGATGAAATCTGAGCGCTTCTGGAATATAACACAGCGTTGAGTGTTAATCCTTTGCCGACGTTCAGGTACCATCTTAAAGGGTCAAGAAATCCAAGACTTCTTGACCCTTAAAAGATGGGACCGGTAACTTGTCCTGAGAAAACTGGACAGACAGGTTGTCCCTAAACGTCGGTACACAGCTACCACTCAACGCTGCCTAATATCCCAGAAGAGCGCATATGTGTGCAATCGAAATTTTAAGCCGCCTGTGACAGTACGTTCGCCCACAGGTTGGGCATCTCAGCGTGACTTAACTAATAAGACCGGGGCTGCTATGTTAGGCATGCCCTAACGTCCTTTCCAAAATTAAATTTGTGATGGTCGCAGTGGATAGATAGAGACAGAAATAGGGATTTGAAGGGGGAGGGGCTGTACTAGACAGCTAGACTCTGCCTGCACAAGGCACAAGGCTTCAACAACATTTCTCGCCAACCTCTGCAGAGGTATCTGCAAATTTCTCCATTGGCATAAGTTCCTTCCACTATAGTCTAACAGTCCCCATAGAGTTAGAGGTCTATCGCAGTACTTGTTATATAGTTGTGCGTCTGATAATAGTATTATAGCATTACAGCCTCTGTTGTTTTGGATGTATCAGTCCTCTAAGGAGGAAAACCTAACATCTGGAGGGGAAATAACGGAATGTAGTGGAAAAAGCGGCATTTGTAGCAAACATCTCCCTGCCTTTGAGATACTAGTTGGGAGTATTATGAATGCAAACTAAAGACGCGGATACGCTGAACCGAGTGAATCCCCCTTATTGAAGTTGTTTGCTTTTTATGGCAAATGTAATATAAACGAAGGAATGAATTTTGCCAAAGTTTATTCTCCCCGGAAGATATTATGTAAATTTTTCAAGAAGTCGGCTGTACCAGCAATATGTTCTCTTCGGTTGTATTGACCCCTTAACCCTTTAACCTTTTAAAGCCTAGCGGTAACTTTATGTACCACCAGGTTTAACATTAAAAAAATTCTACGAGGTGCCCACATTGCGTTTATGTGCTTTGTACGGATCTCAGAACAAACAGAAACTTTTGCCTTATAAAACATTAAGAGATTGGTTTTTGTAACCGAAGTGGAGAGTGTTTACAGCGCGGTACGCACTGAGTCCTTATACAAAACAGATACGCTTCGTCTTTAAAGGGTTAAAGACGAAACGCATTCTCTATAATATAAAGACTTAGGGCGTACCGCGCAGTAAACACTCTCCACCTCAGTCTAAAAAAACAATAATTTGATGACGTGTTTTGCTGTTTGTTCTGAGATCCGTACAAAACACACAGACGCAATGTGGGCACCACGTAGAATTTTTTAATGTTAAACCTGTTGGTACGTAAAGTTACCGCTAGGCTTTAAAAGGTTAAAGCTCAACGCTTGCTATATGTACCTCCAGGTTTAACATTACAAACCCCACGTGTACCTACACTGTGTATTTACCTGTTTCATATAATTCTCACCAACAGAGCATATTTCCCTAAAGCAGTAATTGGTTAATTTCTAATACAGACACACAATATATTCTCTGCGATATAACAGCTGAGCGTCAATCATAAATTACATTACAAACTTTAAAGCCACGTTAAGGTTCGGGCAGTTGTCGCTGGTCTCTCACCCGCAGCCCCGCGTGCGAACCCGAGGCAGTCCACGTAGGATTTGTGGCGGACAAAATGGCACTGGGAGAGGTTTCTTCTCCGAGTACGTAATTTCATTATTTATTTTCTTATTCTTCTCCGACTTTACTTTCCCATTCTTCAAAGTGTTAACCGGTAGACTGTACTTTTAAAACCGCTGCCTCCACGTCAGCTGTGAACTGAAGCCTGAGACAAACATCACTCCAGCGGACTGCGTCAGGTTACTGGACCGTACTTTATTTTCAAACTTGCCTTTCTCTTGCTAACCTTTCGATATTATTTCAAAAGTAGGTCAATAAGCAGAAGCCTGTCTTATTTCTGTTGTGCTTGACTTTAATTACCTACCAACTACATAGTTCTGACAGGGCGAAGGGATGTACGTGCCTAAGATTAACCTCGACCTGTGACAGCTCGCAGTTAAATATGTAACACTGAGCCCAAGTACGTAACATGAATCTGACCAATACACCATTACTGAACATTTATAAGAAAATTGTAGGTGTTAATTTGACACGTTTAGTATGGTAACCGACAATAATTCAGCCAATGCATGTATACATGCATCAATACATGCATGCATGGATGCATGGATGGATAGATGGATGGATCGATGGATGGATATATTATGTATGTATGTATGTATGTATGTATGTATGTATGTATGTATGTAT